>SWEM01000143.1:0-63420 GCA_019593585.1 Nitzschia palea | reverse complement strand
TGGTATTGGTCGCCTGTCGACGGCTTCTTCGTAACGAGGGTTGTGGTGGTTGTTGTGATGGTTGTTCGGGAGGACCCGTCCAAACCCAAAAGCTGGCAGTATTCGAGGATGGACTGGTAGCGCGGGGATCAAAATCCATTTGCATCATGTCTTGACGGTAACCCTGAAGCGTTGTTGTTGATTATTATTCGTATACTGATTGTTCGCAAATCGTCGAGCTGTGGTAGAAATGCTCGAATCGTTTGTGTTGATGGAGAGAAAAGGTGCTGCCACATGCAACGGGTTGTGGTAAAGCTGTTTGTGGATAGGTGACCGTGAGAGAGTAGATTGAAACTCTAACAGTTAGTACAAAGATAGAACAAAGAAATGACGGAGAAAAGTGGTTTGAGAACCGCGTAGCACCAATCTACATGTACTTGAGTGTGCTTGGCATCACCCAACTACAATACACGAACTCCTTTTTTTTGTAAAATGCGAGAACAAGGCTTCCATGGAGGGTTTTCCCGTCCATGTGAAGAATACTCCAAATTTACAATTTACGGAATGTCCGGCGACCGGCGACAGGTGTCGACCCGGCAAAGAACGCATGTGTTCTTGTTGGTGTTGCGTATGCGAGAACGGATAACGAACGGACCTCCACATGAATCGTTTGAAAAAAATCGCCTCCTCAGCAAATCCTAGTGGTCGTGCCAGTCATAGTCACGCAGGTAGGGATGAAGGGATATATTCCATGTATGTGTATGACCAGGATGACACGAAGATTTGGTGGATTGCGGATTGCCACTGACCATGACTACAAGTTGACTGTGACAGTAGTGGGTCATTCCCAAGCACTTGTACAGCAATATATCTCCAGGACATCAACCAAAGTCAACCAAAGTCAAGTCAAGTCAAGTCAAGTCAAGTCAAGTCAAGTCAAGTCAAGTCAAGTCAAGTCAAGTCAAGTCAAGTCAAGTCAAGTCAAGTCAAGTCAAGTCAACTCAACTCAAGTCAAGTCAGCCACATATACACAACACACACACATGCCACTTCCAATAGTTGTGGGAGGCAAGTCTGTTTCGGCCCAGACCCTCCCGGGACCCGTGGGCCGACCCGATGAAGGCGAGGATGGGACCATCTTGACACCGGTGGTACTCTATCAAACCTTGGGATGGGGAGTGTGTCCACAGGGAGAATGGCTCGTACGAGTCACTTGTAGTTACTATGACTTGGTGGATCCCTCCACGGGAAGTCGCCGCTGTACCATGGTCGAAGTTCGGATTCAACTCTCCCCACTGACGCGGCCACTCTCGTTGGACTATCGAGAGACGGCGCATCATCTCAAACTCTTTGATGGAGCACAAGACGAATATCCACAAAGTCAACCACAAGTGGTGGTTAGTGCGGATCGCAAAAATCTGGCCATTCTTCTCTTTCATCCACACCAACAATCCTCGGCCTTGGTCATTTTTCAATTGCGCAAGCCACGAACTGATCTTTCGAGTTCACCATTATCCTCCACCAACCCCATTCCTTTACCAGCCTACATTCAAAAGGTCGGCAATGAAGATTCCAAGGATGCTACCATCATTACTCGTGACCCACCAGCCATTGCATCCCATCCCCGCTTTGTCAGTGTCTGGTGAATTTCGGCCGTTTGTTGTTTGCCACCCAATGTCAATCCTTCGGTATTTTTGGCCGCCTGTCACGATGGATCACTGGTATGGCTCGATGCCCGTAGTAGCATGGCCGTGGCTACGGGCCGTCTCGATTTGACACCCCAACAACAAGTCGAATGGCTTCCCATTTCCTCCATGCAAGCCGCACCCTCGTCGGAAATGAATTTGGGTCAAGTCCTCTTGGTGACGGCCACTGGAAACACATTATTGGTTCATTGGAATCTCGAATCCACCACCAAAGTCCGACAAACCTTTTTGAAACGAGCGAGTACCGGAACCGTCATTACCGAATCAAGTTTACCAACCCATAAACCAATGAAGAATCCAAGTCTTCAACAACATCATCATCCTAACCCACAACATCCATTGCAACATCAATCCAATCACAAGACTCCCATGATTACTCCTGGTCGACCCAAATCATTGGAAGCACCACCCGATACATCGAACGTCTTTTCACCCCGGAGAATGCAAAATCTATTTCGTCGTCCCCCCTCCGTCTCCAAAAGTGCCCATGAAGCATCAACATCAACCAGTAATGCTACTGATCCCCTCAATCTCAAACCACCACCCTTTGCTGACGATGATACCGCCAACAAGAAACGATTGGATGCGATGGTATTGCAAGAATTACAAAAGAGAACTTTGTTATCCCATGCGACAACCCGTGGCTCGACATCATCGTCACCGTCGTCACCCACCACTACTTCTACTTCTACTTCTACTACTACGACATCCTCCAATTTGGCAGCAGCAGCAACACGGTCCTCATCGGGACCATCACCCCTCTTGCAAATGGCGCAACAAGAACAAATTCATCGACAACATTTACTCCAACAGCAACAACGTCGACGTCGGTCCGAACTAGAAGGGAATACGGCTGTCGATGCCTTGAAACGACAAATGAAGTTGCGAGTCTTGTCCTGGTTAGAGGGTAATGATAATGAGGACGATGAGGATGATGCAATGCCCATTGTCGATGCTCGCTTTGCCAACTTGCCAACTCTGGTCTGTGTCTTGTACCGACCCCCCTCTGCCTCTGCCAATCATCATCGTCATCGCCGCCGCAGCAGTAATAGTAGTACCAGTCGTCCCCTGGCACAAATGTATACCATTACCGAAAATGGTACCTTTCAACCACTCTTAACCTTGACCTTGTCGCAAGAACAACTGGATCAAGCCTATAAATTACATTCCAGTCGAGATCATGGACAAAAATCTGTATACACCACGACTACCAATCCTACTGGTACTACGACAACCACAACAACAACAACATCATCAACACTTGATAATGTTTGGCAGAGTCGACTAGGGTTGGATCATGATCCTTCCTCTGACACGTTTGCTATTAGTACCATTATTCATCAAGAATCAACCTCGGACGACATCAGTTATAATAATGATACTGACGACCACGACTCCGAACAACACCAACAACCACGGCAGCAACACAACACTTCTCACAAGCAGAGGAGTAGTCGTTGGATTGGATGTTTATGGAATTGGCGATCCAATGCCTTGGGATGGACCATTCAACAACCCTTGTCCCATTCTATTTGGTCCCGACTCTACTTTGCCAAACATCCTCGGCAGGCCAATCATTTGGCCTTTTTGGAATGTCATCAAGACAAGTATTTACATGTTCGGAAACAAGTGGTAGCCACTGCCTTGCTATCTCCTCCCTCGTATCCACACGACGTGGAATGCAATTTGGAACCCAACTCGTTGTTGTTAACGGCCGATTCAGTCGTGTTTCCTGCCGTTTCACAGGTACGTCCATGACACACTTTCAAAGTCGCAAGTAGTATAATTTGCAACTTGTATTTCTCACCTTTGCCACACCCCATCTATCTGCCAAATTCCCGACTTGTCACCCCAACACACACAAAGCCTTCTGGTTCGGATATTGCCGAATTGGATTGGAAAGTCTCGACCCTTCCTTTGAATTATAGTAACTTGTATGGACCACCTAAAATTGCCACGGCTGGTCGGAAACATGGCAATTCGATAGCCATTGCCTCCTCCAATGGTGTTTGTGTGTTGGATCGATGGTTCAAATGGAAACAATTCGGGACACCCAGCGAAGAACGATCTTTCCAAGTCGTGGCCATGACGTGGTGGGAAGGGACTCCCGACGCCCTTGGTAGTCCCGAAGAAGTTACCGAAGATTTGCTAGTGGCCATTATTCAATCCAATAATGGTCGACAATACTTATCCTGTTGGTCTCCCAAACGGTGCGTATTTTTTGCTGGGGTGGGGTCAAGAATCAACAAAAAGTAATTTAAACTTGGTCGGTGTACTAACCTCATTACTTATTGCTTCGTTTTTGTTTTGGCACACAGTCTGGATTTGGCTCATCAATTACTGGAGACACGAGGATTTAATCCAACCAAAAATGATGATGGTTCCACCGAATTCTCTTGGGGAGTACCATTGGTCAAGGCGTTCAAGGCAACATCCCTCTCCTTACTCGCCGAACCTTTTGTATCCACGGATCAAAGTCGACGGGCGGTCGTATTGGTATCGTCGACCAATCCAGGAACGTGCGATATGGATTATTCCTGTTATCGATTACAGGTATGTACGGTACCCAATAGTGGCTCCTTGACCGATAGTAGTTATCACGAAGTGAAACCATACGTGGTAGTGGCTCAAGAAACCATCTATGGTCCCTTGAAAAATGGTGCTCGGTCGGTGGGACCCATATCGTCCGTCTTTTTGGCGGGAGCCTCGTTTGATTTTGATCTCCTCCTACAAACCTCATCCAACAACAACCTGAAACGTCAACAACAACAACACGAAGAGATGATTGCTACTCTTGGTATTGTTCGGAGCCCTGGTGGAATGGAGGCCGTCACCCTAAGCAGTACCAACAAGGCATATACGGCATCCATTTTGGAAGAAACAGAAGTTTCCAAAATTTGCTTGGCAGATATCATTTGTGGTGGTGGTACCAATGGGAACTTGCACGACGATGACACTACGACAACCACTAGTGCCATTGATTCCTTTGTGTGGACCATCGAGTTGTTGAATGGTCAGATCTACTGCTGGATGGTCCCATTTCGGTTGAGAGGTATCGACAACCTCGATCGTCGATTCTCATTTTTCCTGCAAGAAGCTCGCATTCCTCATCCCTCGGGCTTGTGTCCGCCGACCTTGGTTTGTAAAAAGGAGGGCCGAGAAAAACGAATCCGATATCTGCTGGGGATCCTTTGTCATATAGGACGAAGTAGTGATTGGATGCAACAGTCATCCTCAGGAACTCAAACGGATATGGCCCTTGGATTGGTTCCAGATTCTGGATTTGGATGTGTCTTACGAGCAGGTCAACATGCTCGCACCATACAACGCAGTGGTATTGGAGGAGACTTTGATACGGAATTATTTGCCAGTGATTTCCTCGCATCGGATGTCTACGGTCCTAGCGAGTTTCTCATGATGCCACCCGTCTTTGTTCCATCGCTTTACATGTTGCTCTTGGAAGCAGCACACCTTCGAACTGAATTGCCTGTCATGGACGAATCCGACAATCATGCCACCTCAGGGCTTTTCAAGGATGAAAAGGGAAGGTTACAGGTATGTTGATATTTTTGCGCCGAAGTCGTTGCTCTTTTGATTCCATTAGATTGACTGACTTAAGTCCCGATTCCAGTGCATTGAACAACACATTGATTCCAGACTCAAAGCTTGCCAAAACAAGGATGCAGCAATGATGGCCTTGCGGCTTTTGATCCTGCGATCGGTCGAAATGTTGAGTCAGATTGACAAAAAACATCGCAAGGTTCAGTCGGATGTATCAAGGACCAATTTGTTATTGTCACTGGCACTATTTACAGAAATTGTGGATGTGGTCCGACGATGCACTACCAATCTACAATTTGCATCTCTGTTTCTAGAAGTTGGAAGACAGATTGAGCCAAGTTTCCTGGCTCATCTTTTCCCTTTACCAAAATCACGACAGTCATCATCATTGTTGAACCACTCGCCAATGAGCAAGCGACGGTCATCCACTATCTTTGTTCCTGACAAGTCTCTGGTTGACCGATACAATGCTCGTACCGTCATTGACCTCTTTAGTCTTTGTATTCACGAAGGATCCTTGGCCGCATCTGCGTCGGCCCTACCCCTTTTGAGTAGTCGGATGCAATCTCGAGGCTTTTGTGAATTTCTATTGCAAAAAGCAATTACAGCCTTTGTTCAAAACGTTGATTCTACCGATTCTGATTTTGATCAAACGCAAGAAGAGCGACGGGTCATTGGTGATATCTTTCGGTTTGGAATCAAGCTAGAAGACGCCGAAAAGTTTGAGGCACGATTACTGTCTCAAAGTTTCTCTGACGAACATCCCTATGATAGTCACCTGCCAGAGGAGCCCATGGTTGCAAGACTGCGGAATGGCAATGGTTCCGGTGTTGCGTATACTACCGATGACGACGAGGAGGATTCAAAAGGTCATGACCACACTTCATCCAATCGGAATCTAATCTGTGTCGGCGGGGGCCGACGAGAAAGTTCTATATTGAATTATATGATGCTTTCCATATTTGATGATGAACACAAGGAAGCGGAAGATGCCATACGGCGCGCAGCAAGTTCGTTTATCGACACCAAAAAAGATTTGGCATCCATGGACTTTTTGAACTTTGCGGCTGAAAGTCAAGACGGTTCATTCACGGAAGAAACGGATGATGAAAATTTGGATTCTAGTTTTCATAGCACAACCAATGCCAAGAGTAATGACACGGAAAAAGTTGTTCAGACCGATCAGAGCGTCAATAATGTGGCCGCGATTGTGGGCAATGTCATGCTAGAATTGATACAGGCACCCAAAATCGATCAACCGTGGCAGGCCATGGCATCCTTGGCCCGACTCATCTTGCAACAATCCAAGGAACTGCCTCCTTTAGACGTCTACCTCAATGCACTTGAACGGACCAATCAAGCAGTACTCGAAGCGGTATTACCCAGTGGATATGAAGGGGAAGAATCGTCGGAACCACTCGCCCGGTTCCTCGTAGCAGAAATTGGAAGATGCGAGTTCCAAATCAATGCTCGACAAGAACCCGCATGGATCGTTGATTTGACACTTCTTTTGTTGCAACGGCTATTGGATTCTAATGACTGTTCCGAAGAGTTGTTGGCTAGCCTTGTCTTGATTGGACTGATATCCAGTCATGTATCTGGGCGGGCCGAGGACCTCTTAGAACCCCTGGAGGGGCGTTCCCCGTATCTTGTACAATGCTACAGTGCTGCTCAATCCAATAGTCCAACAAGCATATAGGACCCAACTAGCATCGACTCTTCCTTCCAAAAATTTTCTTTGTAGGTCAAATCAAGCTGTCTGAAGAGATTCCCTGCGATTGCGGCCAAACTTGCTGTTGATGCATCAATTGGTGGAGAGTGGTGGCTTGCCATTTTCGTCTCTTGTAGTCTTGTTCCTCCCAAAATTGTCCCCACGACATTACCGCAACCACCAAATAAAATATTCCACCAAGAGTTGATTGGATGGATGCCAATAGACGACTGGATCCCATGACATAATTGGTGACGCAAATTTGGGGTTGGCTCGACCACCAGCCCCCACCTCCTGTACATTGTTCCCAAGAGGTGAAAAAGGCAAAAATGGGACCCCAAACAAAAATATCAATCATGGCGGTCACTAGTGTCATGATGGATAGAGTCAACCAAAACATGGATTCTTTCTGCGCCACTAGTGCCATACTTCCAATACAAGCCTCCAAGAGAATCCGTGGAAGGCGCATCACGGGTGGGAGGAATGGATCGGGCCGAAGGACATTGATAGCAATATTTACAATAGATACAGTAACGACAGCTTTGAGAATTGGATGGAGTCGAGGGTGAGACGCATCGTCGATTGTCGATATGGATGTCAAGGGTATCGGCGTTGTTTGAGAAAGGAGTACCGGTAATCGTTTATCGCAATTGACGGCGGCTTCGGATACCGTGGATCGACTTGGAAATGGAACGACTCGCTCACATGAAACCGATGATAGGGCTATTCCGATCAGCACAAGACGTTCACTTTTTGTCTTCATGTGAGATGTATCAGATTGACTCTTTGGTTGATAACAAATCTCATAACATTCATCAACATTTGTATTTGTAATACCACGAATGGAAAGGTTCAAGTCTCCATGGACAAGTTCATATCTATGTAGATTATGTACTACACTGGTACCCCTCATTGAAAAATGGTTGCCCCAGGAGCAATCCATTAGACCAACGTTTGACTGCACACCTTACTAGTGGAGGAATGTTGTTCGTTCTTATATACATTGATTGAGAAAGTTTACTTGTTTCTCGCTATATTGCCCCGTCAACGTTCACGACTGTTAGATCTTTCATGGTACACCACCATTGCTAGTTTTGCCTCAAGACCCAAGCGAGTGCTTCGTTGAACTCTGTAGAATTTCTGATGACTTGATATCCTCGCAGTGATTGTACTTGTTCTTCTCGTGTCGGGCCTTGCCATTGTCGATGAACTAGATTGACGATTCGTGAGGCCTCGTTCGGTGCTACCGTCTCGTGATTGGACCGTTGCTGACACCGCGCTATACAAAGTGGTATAGCCACTTGAAATACGACACAGTCAATAGGATAATGATATTCTGCTGCAAGATCATACCACACCTGTCGTTGCGCAAAATCAAAATTGCAACGGTCTACAATGACTGACAATCCCTTGGACATGGCCTTTTTGGCTTCTGTGACGCATTTCTTTCTGGTTTGCATTTCGTCTTGGTTCACTCGTGCAAACTACATCACGGCATGTGCAAGACAAGCAAGGTTAGGATTTTGGACACGATGAAAAATGGACAAAACATCAAATCGTGTTCAACAACTGATTTACCTTGTGAGGCATGGCATGAACAAGAGATCGAGCGAATGTGGATTTGCCCGAACCAGGCAATCCTGTCAAGAGCAGCATTGACGGTTGGAACAAAGGATTGGTAGATTCGGGAGGAATGTATTCAATTTGTATCAGCGGTTCTTTCCAATCGTTGTCGTCACTTTGATGATGTTGCAGTCGTGATCCTTCCCGTCGTCGGCGTGGGCCTCGTGGATGAGTCCATTCTTGTTCTTGATTACACGTATTGCTGTGTGACGTTTGGGGTATCTCTGCCATGATCCAAGTGTCTTTGTCCAAAACGAGTGCAACTGCTGTCGAAAGGATCCAACAGGGCAGCTTACCCTTGCAATAATGGATAATGGATGACACGATAAAATAAATGTGTGACCAAAGAAATATCATTCCACTTGGAATTTCCGCGAGTCGGCGAATGGCAGGGGAATGCGTTCGTCGATTCGTCTTGTCGGGACAGACAAATCATAACGCTAGAATAACTGTAATATGAGAACGTCGTCAGCATCGGGATAAAACTCAAGAAATTTTTACTCCACTTTTCTTTTGTGTGGACCTTTTTGTCATCATGGCACGGGCAATGGCCTCGTGCCGGTGGGCTAGATGGAGCATGGCGGTCCTGTCAACGGCTGTGATTGATTTCACTGCAAAGCTCGCATTTCAATAATGGAGTGGCCTTGTCAACTATACATTGCGCCAAGCACAATTCCCAATGCTGGCTTGGGAATCTTTACAGGCAAGACGCTCCGCCCTGGTGATGCCATTGGCAGTACTGGTGATATTGCGATTCCTCTGATCGATTGGCCATGGAAGGATGCAGAGGTAGATGGCACGTATTTCCCCGATCCCTTTAGTGATTACGTGTGGAGCGGTCGTTATATGGGTATGTGGCGTGAAGTGGACGACACGTTGCCTACATCAGCATTTTGGCCTGGTTTGGATGCGGCAATCAATTCATTTCCCGCTCTCATTAATTTGCAAAGATCATTACCCGACTATGATCCCGACATTAATGGGACAATGCATCGATCGAAAGATCCCGCCATGGGAAGTTTCAGTCCCTACTTTGGAGGCCTTTCCTATGTATCAAATTATGTTCCGGAGGGTGGAGAATTGTTCAAGGATTATGGCATCGGTTGGTTTCTTCATCGCAACATGAAATTCCCTTTGATCCCAGATATTTTTAACGCAGCAAACTTCCTGCAACAGTTTTCAGAAAAAGTACCCCTAAAGACCAAGCCTCAAGTGTACCAACTCCTTCTTGACCTCAAGGAGATTTGGAACGATCCCAAAGTCTTCCAAGCCATTCCGGATTCTTGGGAGGCGGCACAAGGTGTTGTTCGAATTCCGAACCTAGAAGCCATCAAGAGAAAACTGCGAGATTGGTATCAACCGAATGCGACAAGATCTTTAGAATGGCTTGAACAGCACGGGGCTTGTCTCGAGTCGATTCTAACAGCTCCTTCCACCATAGCAGGAGCGGGTCGTGGTGCATTTGCTACTAGACCATTTCAAGCTGGTGAAGTCGTAACAACGTCACCACTGCTACATGTACTCAACAAAACAATGCTTGAACGTCGAGGCTGGCGTGGGCATCCGGATGCAGCAGATGCACAATTGTTGATCAACTATTGCTTTTCCCATCCAGAGATTTCCTTGGCGTTTTGTCCCTACGGCAAGGGAATCAATTCCATCAATCATGCGCCCGACAAGGTCAATATTCGACTGGAATGGCCCTCCAATGGATTCTTGAATCACAACTCGTCATTACTCAACATTCCACCAGGACTTTGGAACACAAGTAAGCCGCAACTTTCACTTCACTACATTGCCACAAGGCCGATACGTTCTGGTGATGAATTGTTCTTGGATTATGGACCGGAGTGGCAACAGGCGTGGGAAGAGCACATAATTGCATGGAGGCTCAGTGATGTGTCATTTCTACTACCACATGGTCGAGATTACGTGTCGGCTGTCCAATGGAATCGGCGTCATGAGAACAAGGAGACATTGTGGACAGCCGAGGAAACCGAGGAGGATGCTTCTCGACGTGTTCCACCCTTTCTCCAGCTCCGGTGTCATGCTGGTATTATTCACGTTCCTCCTTCCAAATATTATCCATTGAGGTGGGAAATGGTTCTGTCCAATGATCATGAAAGCTATGAATATGGATATCCATGTCGTGTCGTCAATCGAACAAGCCATGGAGATGAGCACACGTATGACGTCTTAATAGAGGTCAACGAGGATGATAAAGGCGTTTCTTTACCAAAAGAATTTGAGGTCTCATCTGTCCCTCGTCGTCTGCTGAAATGGTTTGATATTCCTCATACTACGGATATTCATTCCAAGCCTGCCTTTCGACACAGTTTGGGTCTACCCGATGAAATCGTGCCCAAAGAATGGAGAGTTATTGCACAACCGGAGCATGTTTCCAATGAGCAGTCCTGTAATCCTAGCTTTGGACCATAACAAAAAGATGAGGGTATGGATGTAACTCCACCACATCGAACAAGAAGCAATAGCAAGGAAACCTTTCAAGTCGAATGACCGAACCACAGCAATGGAATACCGTCCAACTTTTTCTGGTAGGACCACTTCTCTCCTTTCGAGTGATGGCAAGGGACAATCCACTACGCCAAGAAATGCGTCGAAATGTGCATTTTCCTTTGCCCATCCTAACGCCCTCGGAACGTGCGAGAATGTTACCAATGTGACTGGCTCACACGGTACCATTACATAGTGGCCCTCTTGTGATGCAGTGAATGGACGTTAATGTAATAATCGACGACCCTCTTGGTTCCAATATCGCTGGTCGATCTTCGGGTTCAGACATTCTGGATTTGCGAGTTGTTTTGCTCTAGTATAATGCCATACCAGTTGTTGACGTTGTAGTTCATGATATTGGTACGACCAACGAGATTTGTTTTGCTGGCATTGCCACCCTAGATTATGGTTGCAGGTTCCAAGGTTCCTCAAATCGATTCATCCCCGCGCATGTTAAAAAAAAGGTTAAGGTGCTTCATTGTCCAAAACGAGTGCTACGGCTGTCGAAAGGATGCAACATCCAATGCCTGCAGGGCACCAACAGGATGCTCTTGGCCCAGTTATCTTGCTCTGTCCGTAGGAGAACATCACGGGTTCGTCTGGCAACGGTAGGCTTCTTAACGGTAAAATAACTGAAACGGGAACCAAGTCTGATACGAGTTTCGTGTAAGTCAAAAATCAAATAATAATAAAAGTGGGCATTGGCAGGGAGCGAACCGAACTTCTACAACGTACTGTCAGCAATGGTAAAGGAGTGCTGATTTCACTATCAAGCTTGCCTTTCATTAAAATGGAGTGGCCTTGTGAATTATACATTGCGCCAAGCACAATTCCCAATGCGGGTTTGGGAATCTTTACGGGCAAGACGCTCCGTCCCGGCGACGCGATTGGCAGTTCTGGGGAAATTGCAATTCCAATCATTAATTGGTCATGGGAGAATGCCGAGATCGATGGCAAGCGTTTCGCTGACCCCATTAGTGATTACGTGTGGAGTGGTCGTTATATGGCCATGTGGTATGAAGTGGACGACGAGGAGGACATTACCACGTTTTGGCCCGGCGTGGATGCGGCAATTAATTCCTTTCCTCCTCTCAATAATTTACGACGAGCATTACCAGGCTATGATCCTGACATTAATGGAACCATGCATCGATCGAAAGATCCCGCCATGGGAAGTTTTAGTCCCTACTTCGGAGGACTTTCCTACGTCTCTAATTATGTTCCAGAGGGTGGAGAGCTTTTCAAACATTATGGCGATCACTGGTTTCTGGATCGCAACATGAAATTTCCATTGACCAAGGATATTTCTCGGGCCGAACGATTTCTGCGACAGTTTTCCGAAAGAGTTCCTCCCAAGGCAAAGCCTCTAGTATACCAACTCGTGCTTGACCTCAAGAAGATTTGGAATGCATCCAAAATCTTGCAAGCCATTCCTGATTCTTGGGAGGCGGCACAAAGTGTTGTTCGAATTCCTAAACCAACAGTCATCCAGAGAAAACTGCGAGATTGGTATCAACCAAATGCTACGAGATCTTTAGAATGGCTTCAACAGCACGGGGCTTGTCTCGAGTCGATTCGAACAGCTCCTTCCACAATAGAAGGAGCTGGGCGTGGTGCGTTTGCAACTAGGCCATTTCAAGTTGGCGAAATCGTGACAACCTCACCACTGCTACATGTGTTGAACAAAACAATGCTTGAACGTCGAGGTCAACCAGATCCATCAGATGCACAATTGTTGATCAACTATTGCTTTTCACACCCAGAGATATCCTTGGCTTTTTGTCCTTATGGCAAGGGAATCAATTCCATCAATCATGCGCCCGACAAGGTCAATATTCGACTGGAATGGCCCTCCAATGGATTCTTGAATCATAATTCTTCATTACTCAACATCCCACCAGGACTTTGGAACACAAGTAAGCCGCAACTTTCACTTCACTACATTGCCACAAGGGCGATACGTGCTGGTGATGAATTGTTCTTGGATTATGGACCAGAATGGCAACAGGCGTGGGAAGAGCACATAATTGCATGGAGGCTCAGTGATGTGTCATTTCTACTACCACATGGTCGAGATTACGTGTCGGCTGTCCAATGGAATCGTCGTCATGAGAACAAGGAGATATTGTGGACAGCCGAGGAAACCGAGGAGGATGCTTCTCGACGTGTTCCACCCTTTCTCCAGCTCCGGTGTCATGCTGGTATTACTCACGTTCCTCCATCCAAGTATTATCCATTGAAGTGGGAAGCAGATGTGTCCAATCGTGCCGAAAAGCCCGAATATGGATATCCATGCCGTGTCGTCAACAGAACAAGCCATGGAGATGAGCACACTTATGATGTTTTCATTGAAGTCAAAGAGGATGGAGAATCGTCTGAAATCGAGGAGGTTCAACGATTTTCGGTCCCTCGTCGTCTGCTGAAATGGTTTGATGTTCCTTATACTACTGATATTCATTCCAAGCCTGCCTTTCGACACAGTTTGGGCCTGCCCGATGAAATCGTGCCCAAAGAATGGAAAGTTATTGCACCTTCAGAGCATGCATCCGATGAAAAGTCATGTCCTAATGGTTTCGGACCTGAACAACCTGACGATGTTATCGATGCAATTCCAACATGCCAGGCAAAAAGCACCAACCAGGCCAAGTCTCATCATCGACAGACGACTGAATCAAAGCAATGTGGCGTGTATCTTGCCCCCAGCAGTATTCCGGGAGCTGGATTGGGACTTTTCGCTGGCAAAGCATATTTTGTTGGCGATCTTGTCGGCCCCAATGATGTCGCGATACCCATTCTCCCTTCGTGGATTGGAGCAGCAGCACAAGAAGATGATCGTTTCGAATTTTTCGAAAATCCCTTTGAAGACTACGTTTGGGATAATGCCTATTTAGGTATGGGTGCCCATAAGGAAAGTTATGATGCTGTTGGTGTGTTATGGCCCGGGATCAATGCTCTTGTCAATTGCAATCCCATGATGAACAACTTGCATTTGATCCTTCCCGAGTACGATACAGGGACCGTCCATCGCTTTCGTCATCCTAGTGCCGGTTCCTTTTCACCGTACCACAAGGGTGGTGCACGGGCGATCCGCTACATCCCTGCTGGTGGAGAACTCTTTGAGAATTATGGAGAAAATTATTTGCAAACTCGAACATCATTTCAGACTGTCCCCATTACCAGGGATGTTAAAACTGTTCGCAACCTACTGGAGACATACTTTGATCTATCACTTGGAAAGTTTCGTCATCGTAATCTTTACGACGTAATGACAAATATTGCTTCCATGTGGCAGCCACGTTGGGCCAACGTTCTCCCAACATTATTCGATGATGCAGAGGCGGTAATGCAATTTTTTCACGGTGATTTGGGCCGTCTCCATCAACCAAACCGTACTCGGGATCTCTCGTGGCTAGGGGAACATGGGCGATGCATTGACACGATTATTCGGAAAGAATCAACCTTGGAAGGAGCGGGAATGGGTGCCTTTGCCAACGATTTTTATCCCAAGGGAACCATCTTGACAAGTTCTCCAGTGCTTCGCGTGCGAAGGCACTGGCTAGAAAAGAAGATATATGGAGCAAATGGAGATGAAGAGACAGTTTTTGAAATACTTTGGAATTATTGTTTTGGGGCACCCTCATCATCTCTTCTCCTGTGTCCATATTCATCTGGGATCACTTCTATCAATCACAACCAAAGCATGGCGAATGTCCGGGTACAGTGGGCAAAACATGGAGAGTTGGTCCACGATGACTCTACCTTTGACGTTCCACCTTGGCATGTCGATTACGTGAAGCAGAAGCCGCAACTTGTTTTTGATTACATTGTTACAAAAGACATTGAAGAAGGCGAAGAGATTTTTCTTGATTATGGTGATGAGTTTGAAGAGGCTTGGCGTCTTCACGTCCTAGAGTGGAAACCAATGCCAAGGTGGGAATCCCACATGTCCGCCAAAGATTTCAATATCCGGATATTGAATGATGGAATTCTTCGAACAGAAGAAGAACAAGAAGTAAATCCATACCCCACCAACTTGGTTCTTCGGTGCCATTCCAGTCTAGGAAGTTACACAATGGATGAGTTGCGAGACTCGCCCTTTGAAACTGACGGCGACATGTTTGTTTGGGTCGATCCTGTGGAAGTAATTGTGGATTATGGAAAACCTTGCGAGATTTTGAAACGAGTTCCCTCCGAAGATGGTTTCTTGTACGATGTGGAAATTATTGTGGGTGGCACATCCGAAGATTTCATCGAGGTGGAACGAACGGGAGTTCCTTTGGAGGCGTTTCGCTTCTTCGATCAACCGTACACCAAAGATTTCCATTTGAAGAAGGCATTTCGACACACCATAGGACTTCCAAATGAGATGATTCCGTCGGCATGGAGAGATCTTGATGTTCCAGAGTGAATAAATACAGAAATGACTCGAGGACGGACGATCTCATACGATCGGTCCATCGTTGGGCACCGCACCACTTTACACGACCAGTACCGGAGGCATCGCCATGGGGAAAGTTCGATGAGTTGACGCTGATTAGCAGATTGCTCAAAGCATCTAACCGTAAAATAAAGACATGTCGTTATGGTTCATGCAAAGGAATGAAGCCATAATTTGACAGTGAATCGTTGCAACTGCGCGTCCTTTGATCACCATTCACGCTTCGTGGCAACATCCGATAAAATCCACACACAGTGCTTACTTTCCTTTTTTGAATACTATTTTCTCCATTTTGTGGGATCAAGGCATTGCTCGTAGTCATTCATGACATTGGCAAAGTTCCAACCTGGTAATGACATTATTGTAGATTCTTGAGAAGAGTTGAACGAAATGCCAAATTTTCCGAGCACATTGGAACAGGCTGGGCAAATTGACTCCCGTCGCTTCTCTAAACGCAACTTGATCCGTTCATTCCAGAACATCATAGAAGATATCGCGAAATTAACCATGTTGTTGTTTAGGCGATCACCTTCCTCAATGGTAACAGAATAGTCATGGATCACCTCCTTGATTGTCGCATCGAGATCAATAAATCCATAACCAAGCCCTCCAGTGATGAGCTCTTCAATGGCGGTTCGATAGCATTTGTCACGTTCATCACTGGCCATCAATACAGTAATGTTGCCATAATACATGGCAATTTCCTTCCTTCGGGCAAAGGTACAGAACAAATACTCATGCATGTGCGGGACCGAGGTATTGCATTGTGCAATGGAATCTCCGCGTCGAATATGCAGTATGGCAAGACTGTTATTAGTGGTCGAATGAGTGCGTTCTTGTATCCGATCAAACACCCTTTCGAAAATTTCAAGGACTGTTGTTGATCTATTTCTCCAAAGATAGGGACAGTCATGTTCAGGCATGGCCTTGCGCTCATCTACCGTGTGGTTCATGATCCATTGTTTTTTTGCTTGGCAAACTTGTAGGGATTTTTATATATTTCCCAGACAAAGGCAGTGTCATTATGGTTACCATTTATCTGTTGTTCGATAACAAAACGTTCCAAATATTCCAACTGCGGAAGAAATTGATGTGGTTCCCTCAAAGACAGTCGTATAAATGGATCATGGTGTCCTGCTTGTGGGAGAAAACCAGGTAGTTCCCGAAGGTTGAAAGGTCTGCCACTGTGCTGTCTGGGCAGATCATACTTGTATTGTCGGATTGCCATTGCATTGTCTTCTTGAAATTTCCATGCAAAGAAATCATTCCATTGGAGGTTCCTTGGTATCTCTTCCCCAGCATTGTGAGCTATGCTAAGCTGGTAGGCAAGAAGAACGTAGAACAAGGATGAGTTGAAAAGATATATCTGAGGAGGTGGACAGACGGCGACGACAACAATGAGTGTTGATGCGCTACTACTTGTCCTCACCATGGTCCAAGGCGGTGGTGCATGAACGGTAGCGCACAAGTATCCAGCCAGATCGGTCATAAAGCCCATGATCCATCCGCGATCACTGCGATGCGTACAGTTGTTTTACAAAGTTAGAGCACCATCAAGATTTACTGGGAGAGAAGCAAAACAAACTTGACTTACTTGAGGCCGGCAGTTTCATAATGATCCAAAAGTATAATGTTGCGCCGAAAAGGACACGGTCGTCGACAAGATGATGTGTTGTTGGAGGCACGTTCCACAGTAGTGGTATTGTTGGAGGCATGAACCACATGGGTGGTGCGGTTCGAGGCAACTCCCCGCCCGTCGAATGTTATGGCACGGGAAATAACTCGAATCAGCGAATTCTCCAACGACAAAACGTATACCGATACCCCGAGAAGCGGAAGGAAAAGCCATGGACTGATTCTCACCAACACCATTTCAAGAGGTGGTGCAGCGCATACCCGGCAAAACGGGTAGGACTAGGACTCTTGTCATGTCGCTTGGGGGGGAGGTCCTCACTTTTTTTGTTCTGTCTCAACGCTCTTCCTGTACAAGGTACATGTACCGGGAATCCTCGAACGGTTTTCATGTCTGAAAAGAGTTTCTCGATTCAAATGATTGAAAAAGTCAGACGGAGGATACGTTGACAATACAAGTACCTATATATATGGCAAAGAGATGCAAAAAGGTCAACGAGACAGGATACGAATGGTGGTCTCAACTTTTCGGATTTCCGAGTTTGGTGCCATTGGCAATGGCATTCAGGATGATACAGAGGCCTTTGAATTGGCTATTCAGGAAATTGCCAAGAATGGTGGCGGTAGGTTGATTGTATCTGGATCTCCAGCGCGAGACGACAAAGACGAACAAGGAAGCATGAAAAAAGAACGAATTTACCGCATTCGACCCATTAATTTGACTAGTCATATGGAATTGTACGTAGAAGCGGGAGCCGTGATACAGGGCGTGGCGAATGCGTCTGCATGGCCGATTATTGCAGCACTGCCCAGTTATGGGCAGGGTCGAGATCATCCAGGACCGCGCCATACCAGTCTGATTCATGGGGAGCATCTGGTGAATGTGACGATTCGAGGACAAGATCCCAAGAGATCAATCATTGATGGCCAGGGACTGTATTGGTGGCAACGATTCCGAAACAAGACTGAACAATATACCCGAGGATCCTTGATTCAATTCCAATACAGTTCTCATATTGCCATTTACGATATTCAGCTTTTAAACTCTCCCTTTTGGACCTTGCATCCCTATGATTGCGATCATGTACATGTCCGTAACGTTCACGTACGAAATCCCCGTCATTCACCCAATACGGACGGTTTTGATCCCGATTCTTCTCGTCATGTCTTGATAGAAGATTCGAGTTATGAAGGAGGGGATGATTGTGTGGCCATTAAATCCGGTTGGGATTGCTTTGGAATCACCTATGGGAAACCTTGCACGCATGTATATTTGCGCAACTTGACGTGTTGGGCAGGCCAGGTTGCTATTGGATCAGAAGTGAGCGGAGGCATTGAACATGTGTGGGGTGATCAAATCTACTTTCCGGGACAAGCTTGGCATGCTGTGAAACTCAAGTCTGGAGATAGTCGGGGAGGGTACATACGAAATGCCACATTCCGAAACATTCACGTCACTGGTAACCTTCAGTCTTCTGTTCTTACTATTGATGCGACACTATATTCATCGAGTGCTGGCGGCAAGAATCCTTCTTGTCCCAAGAACTGGATACCCTCGAATCCCACGTCTATAGAACACTTGACTTTTGAAAACTGGAATGGAAGGACGTCCAACTTTTCTGGCACGAATGCGTTTGTCTTTCGAGGAATGTCATCCAAGAATCCAATCCGTCATGTCATGCTTCGAGATTTGCATTTTCCTACTCCATTCGAAAGCACCACGTCTTTTTGGATTTGTGAGCATATTACCAACGTTACCGCCTTGAATGGTACCATTACACCGTGGCCCCCCTGTGACTCTGTGACTGTCCTCAACAATGGAATCTGGGACCAACCGGCGGCCGGTGCATTCGTGTTTCTCCCATTGCAGTTCGATATACGTGTTCAGGTACTCTCCATCAATGTGTTGGTGAAGGGCCTTTTGTTGCTTTTCTGTGGATTGATACTTGCCAAACGTTCGCTCAAGAACGGCCGAGTGCCCACATACGCAAGACTCATGTTTGTAAAGAGAAAAAAGAAGGGAAGTGAAATATGGGATACAGAAGAGTCTCAGAAACTGTGACTATCATCATGAAGATCCACCCACAGCATGTGCCTTCATGGCTATGGATGATTGTTGTTGTTGTATGAGCGTCCGTTGCACTTTCTCGTGGGGGAAATCCCAAAGAGCTCCGTCCTGTGTCCCTTGGATGGTTCATTTTTCTCTATCTATTGGAGGGGTTGGTGCTGCAGCGCTCATAAGTATTCATGATTTCTGAAACGTTCCAACGGGATATTTTCGTTGCGAGTTCCGTTGACCTTTCTCTACGAGTAGATGATAAAGTATGTGGTGGGTCCGTCGATAGGGCCAACTTGTCCATGACGTTGGTACAATTGGGACACAGTAACTGGCGTCGCTTCTCCAAAATGACATGGATCCGAGGATCTTGTGCCATGACATTGTAGACATGAAACAAAAACATGTTGTTTCGTAGGCGGTCCCCGCCTGGAATCTGGACCGAATAAGTGTCAATGGTCTCCTCAATGGTCGCATCAAGATCAACAAAAGCAAACTCAAGGCCGTGGGTAATCATCTCTTGTATGGCGGATCGATAACAATGGTCACGTTCATCACTGGCAAATAATATGGTAATGGGACCAAACTGAGACGAAATAGTAGCATTCCTTGGAGCAAAGGAACAAGACAAATATTCGTGCATGGCAGCAAGTGATGTATTGCAGGCATCCAATCCATCGGTGCGTCGAATATGAAGCAATACCAAACTGTTGGTTGTTGGATGAAGTGTCTGGATCCTATCAAGAATACGATTGGAAATCTCCTGCGATAGTGCCGAGTCCTGTTGCCGAGTATAGGAGCAGCCATGTTCGGGATTTGCCAGGATGGCTCGCTGATCATCATCATCATCATCATCACTACCATTACTCTTGTTCATGATCCAAGCTTGTCGTTCTTTGGCAAAGGCATAGGTTGGTAAATAAATTTCCCATAAAAAAGCTTGTTGGGTGTCATCATTATCCCATCCACCACCACCACCATTCCATTGTTGTTGTTGCCGGTTCACCAAACGATCCAATTGTTCTATTTGTGAGAAAAAGTCGGTAGGCTCTCTTAGTGCTAGTCGCAAAAAGGGATCCTTTTGACCCTTGATGGGACGAAACAATGCCATTTTGTCAATGTTGAAAGGATAGGAAAGGTCCTTGGTAGTTGGCTCATATTGGAGTAATGCAGTGGCATGATCATCGTCTCGAAAGGTAAAGGTATAAAAATCATTCCATGCCAGAGTCTTTGGAATTTCCATCCACCGATTGTGAAAAGTGCTAAGCTGATGAAGCAACAACCCGGCACAACGTCAAAAGTCATTTTCTGACGTGTGAGAAAAAAATTATTCCAAAAGCCCATGAACTGCATTCTTCCTGGTGGTCTCACCATAGTCCAAGGTGGCGGTACATACACGGTAGCGCACAAGTATCCTGCTAGATTGGTCATGATTTGAAAAATCAATGTCCGATCACTGCCACCATTACATGGTAGTGGCGGGAAGAGAAATGCATAGTGATGATGATGATGACGATGATGATGAGTCCGCGGCAAATCCTCGTAAAGAGTTCACATGGGGAAACAAATAAACATCATGTCTTACTTGAGTCCAGCAGGATTCAAATGATCCAAAACAATCAGGTTGCGACGCAAGGGACAGGGTCGTCGACAGGACGACGTGTCCTTGGTGGCACGTCCGACCACATTGCTTTCCAAAAAGCCGCGGGACATTACTCGTGAGACGGCACTGTCCAAGGTTAACACATGTGTCAATAGGGCAATAATCAAGAGGAAAAGCCACGGATTCTTGCTCGATATCGGGATCATGCAAGAGGTGTAACTCATCCTTCGAATGCTACTCTACAGGTAGCAAAGAGTGGTCGGTCACAAATGATGGTTTCGTTTTTGGTTGATGGGAACATCACAATTCCCAATCGGAGAAACTATTCGCGTTTTCAAGTTGGTCCGAAGGAATAAAGATATGTATTGACATGCCCACCAGTAATGACAAGAATATGACCTTGACAGAATCAACCCAACAACCAACAATGGAATGACAATGACACAATGACATTTTCAATTGTTTGGTCTTGATTCTGTTTGTGTGACAGAGAGGCGTCAACGATTGGCAATTTTTCAGTGGGTCGTGCAAGAGTGCTCACACAAGCTTATGTCAAGGGAACAAACAAACAAACAAACACACGCATCGATCGATCAATCGATTATTACACGAATCCACCCGACCATGCCTCCCCCGCCACGAGGTCGGGGAGCCGTCACGCGATTGTTGGTGTTGTTCATTGTCATTGTGGTAACTTGGATTTTGGTCGTGGCAGTGACGACTCAGCAAGTATTGGACATGGAAGATTCCTTTCCCCCTCTTTTTTCAACAACCACTTCGGAAGATGAAGAAGAAGAAAGGACTACTCTTTCCATTCACTGGCGATCTCTGGGACAATTTTATCATGAACGAATTCTCGCCCAATTTCCTCGTCCGGGACAAGAGTACCAAGCCCCCTCTTGGCAAATTCTTGCCGATATTGAACAAATTGTTGGAAAAATGATGGAATTGACGGCTGATGATGATTTGAAACGAAAATGTTCCAGTGTACCTTTGCTTTCACTGCGAGGGATTTATGAGATTGGTCTTTTTGAAGATGCCGAGTTGGACCATCGATATTGTGTGTTCATGACCAAATCCAGTAATGCACCGTGGGGCACGGTCATTGTGAATCCACCCGACACTTCTCATCATCATTCTCATCATGACCATTATTCCACAAGAAAGAATTTGTCGTTGGACTGTCCTCATCCCTTGCATGATGAGAATACCGGTGAACAATCATTGGCCGTCTTTCAGGGGACCAATGCCCGATCCCTAGTCATTGCGGGTGTCTTTCGCTATGCGAGCAATACCACCTCTTGCCAAGGTGGCTCCTTTCGGATATCGGATGCTGCTCATAGTGTCCAACATGGTTTTCATGCTGCCGTCAGTGCCATTGCCAAATACTACGTGGAAAATGATGCCATGGACTTTACTGCGTTTCAGTTTCATGGAATGGGGCCGGCATCCTGTGAGGGAGTCGATGCCTATCTCACGCACGGCATGTCCACTCTTTCACCAATACCCAATGAAAAGTTGTTTCTCATATGGAAGAAAATGATGACACACTTTTCGAAAACAAAGAATGATACATTGATCCTATTACCACACAATGAGGTCATGACACCACAGAATCCCATGAATTTCTCATGTTCCATGGCGGGAACTACCAACCTGCAGGGTAGATTGTTGAATGGGGTACCACCGGAACAAATTTGTACGACAGTGGCAACTTCTGTCACTGGGCGATTTATTCACTTGGAGCAAAAGCCTTGGATGCGAGATGCCAGTTTGTTGCCACTGTGGATTCAGGTTCTCAACGAGGCTCATGAGGAATTCATTGCGACTCTCCCTACGACAAGAAGACCAGAGGAAAGCAACGGCGTGCACCATTCCTTACTCTCAACTACAAATACAACGACCACCAATGCCAACTCTATCCATATAGACAATGGTGAATAGGTTGTGCCTATGCGATCGACCAATCCTATACTCTTGGGAAGGGCACAAGTCGGAAAGCATCAGGCCAACGGCAATCAAAACATACGATATATCACATCACAGTAGTCAACACTCCTCAAACACTCTGCATCCGCAGCGTCTCCCAACCCCACTCAATCATGTCCGTGGGCCCTCTTGCAAAAGGAGCTTTCGCTGGTATTTCCCTCTTTTGCCTGTTGAGAGAGAGATGGATATTATCCGTAATGGCCGAACAATTTTGACTCCATTAATTTTCTATCAATGGAAACAAGTAACATGTTTGCTTTTATCCTTTCTTCATTATAAATGTGACCGTCAGAGTGACCATCATTATTCTCAATTCACAACACCCTTTTCAATATTCATCCTTTTCATCGTCCAATTCGTGTGCGGCGACTCCTCGCCGTACGGCATTGGCGACTTTGGATCGGGCACTACCATCCGCATACTTGGCAATATGTTCTAGATACCGGTCCTTGTCGGGAAGGGTTCGTTTCACACTTTCCAAATTAATGACGTGATCCAACCATTCATGGTAGGGTTCCAAGGCGGCCGTACGAGGAATGGTATACTCGGGTCCCCGATAGGTTTCAAAGACATAGTAGCGAAAGGCCCAAGGCAAAAGGGTCAAGTCGACATTGGACAATTGACCATGGGGTAAAAAGGTGGGACCGGGTGATGTGGTCAATTGTTGAGCAAAGTTGGTCAATCCCTTGAGTAATTCTTGAAATTGTTCTTGTCGTTCTGTTTCTTCCTTTTTGACCAAGACGCCATAATACGTCGAACAACATTCTCGATTGACCTTGTCCGCCCAATATCGACTCCGGGCATACCAAAAGGGATCATCCGATATCAATCGATCCTTCCCCTGGGCCCCACTCACTTGATCGATATATTCAATGGTAATGATGGACTCGTACACACTCTTGTCTTCGTCGGGTTGTCCCGTTTGTGGGTCAATAGGAATCAAGGTGGGAACGAGTGCTCCCGGACTGGCTCGTTTTAGTTCTTCGGCTTTCCAATGATACCACCATTCATGTCCCACTCCCGTGACATTGTGTTGGTCGGCTCGTTGTTCCCATCCCAGTGCTTCGACCCATTCATACTCGACTCGACCTTGATGATGTTCCAAAGCCAAGGTAGCTCGATGAGCAAAGGGACAAAACCATGCTGAAAGATACCGAAACTTGGGCACAATAGCTCTACCTGCTGCTGTGGTTGTCATTATCTATGTCGTTTTTCTTCGTTTGTGTTGGCAGGATCCAACCACTCTACCAAAGGGCACTTGGATGCTGCACAAGGGAGAAAGGTGTTAGTTGTCGATGACGCCACGGTAGCCTTGCGGATACCAGATGTTTTTCTTTTTTTCCGGAGGAAAGTCCATCTCATCACTCGAATAATATAATGAAATTCACATTGTGTGAATGGATCTGGGTATCTTTATCTCTCTGGATTCTCTAGTTTGTCCATCAAATACGTGAAGCAAGGTAGTTCCGGTTCCATTGTTGTAGTGCCTGGTAGCGACAGAACATGTCGTCATAAGCTAAGCTAACGGTAACTAGGAAGAGGATTTAGCGGCAAAATGGGTGTAGCTATTGTAAACTTAACGGAGGTACATCCATTTTTGTCTTGGGAGAAAGGGGTACTGTGTGTGTGGGATTCAGCAGTGATCGTGACAAAATGGCCGAGGAAGGAGGCGACGACGCCAGTGGTCTTAGTCGATATGCCTGCTCTTCGAGTAGGTAGGGACTCTCCGATGGACTAAAAGTTGGAGTGGAAGATGGAGTGGAACTTGGACTCGCCGAGTGCGAGCTGTTGGTTCCAAGACTTTTGCTTTTTCGTCTATCAAAGAACTTGCTGCATAGACCTCGACCTTCTTTCTCTACCAGCTCGCAGCAGCGAGGAGACTTGTAAGGGAGTCCTTTGTCAAACATTAACAATTGACCGCGCTTGAACTCTGTCCATCCCTCCTCGCTGGTAAGTGGCTTGGTGGTAATGAGTGCTACTCGATCCCTTGTTGTAGTGACTTTTGAAAAGTCCAAGGAGTAGTCCACGTCAACCAACTTGGCTTCTGAGAATGGTGGTTCTCGAATGAGGTAGTACAGACCGTTCCACACCTGGCTGCCTGGTCGCTTTCCAGGCCAGCTGTATGCAAACGTTGTATATTTCCCGCATCCCAGCAAAAAGTTAAAAATTGTTGATTCCTCGTCTCCTTGAATGATTTCTTGGCACAAGCTTGACAAGAAGGCGTGCAAAATTGGCAAAGTGGGCAACTCATTGAATTCAGCTTTTACTGCATTTAGAATTGCGCAAAACACGGCCTCGGAATCTGTATCTCCAACCGGGTTGTAGTGAATATCTTCTACTCTCGTTCTCCCTAATAAGGGTTGATCTTCCAGGCGTACACTGTCGTCAAACTTGGGGACCTGTCCATTGTGGGCAAATGTCCATTGAATGCCCCATAATTCTCTTGTAAAAGGATGGACATTTTCTAATGAAACGGCGCCGGTGGTAGCATACCTTATGTGAGCGATCATGTTGTGCGTTCTTATTGGGTATTGTTGAATCAAATGAGCGATGGGTGACTCGGCAGCGGGGAGAACATCGTGAAATGTCCGTACACCCTTGCCTTCGTAAATAGCAAGACCAAAGCCATGGCCGTGAATGTCCGTGGCTCCGCCTCGTTGGCAGAACCCACGAAAGCTAAAGGAGAAGTCCGTCTCCTCGGCGCAGTTCATTCCGAGTAATTGGCACATTTTCTATTTGTTTCTTTGTTTCACTCGGTGTTCAAATGTTACAGAAGGCAGTGGCAATCGAATCGCAACTGGACGATCGAATCCACGTTCGGAAAAAAGTATACAATGGACAGAAACCCAAGCGGGTGCACGGTTCAACGTTCCCAACGATTGGTCGTGGACGGAAAGGCCCAGACGTGGACTCGGGTCAAGCAAGATTGGTGCAAGCTATCGCTGAAATGATTGCGCCCTCCCCGGCGTGGACTTGTACCGGGTATACGGTCAGGAAACGGCTGAGCTGGGCATTCGATGACGTCGCTTCGTGGGGCGAAGGTCCGAGATACCGGTAGGGAGTATATGGTAAAAATCGCAGTCATTCACACGCGAACGTGGTGGCGCGGTTCAACGCGAGAGAAACATGTGGAGACGGTATTTTACAGTTTCCTTTTGCAACCGGAGGTACGCAAAAAATGAGAACCCCCCTTCGTACCAGGTACCATACCTATGTCGAATAACTGGTGCATGGTACACGCCATTTGAAGATTGCAAACTACCCGGTACATTAAATAGTTATCCACGAAGACGATAGAAATTGGCCGGTGTAAAGCGAGGAATCCTGGTAATGGTTTATCTACCCAGACTCCACACTGCATTGTGCGCTGTACCTGGTATGCAAGTCATGATATTATTGTACCTGGTAACATTCCATATATATAAAGTACCGGTAGGAAATTGATCACGCACTGTACCAGTTACGATTACTGCTACATGTACCTGCTATGCATCTTCCGGTATCATCTTTCATCTCTTGGCATACCATACTTTATTGCTTGAGAAACAACAAATGAAAAAGTCAATTTCTTTGTCCCAGAGTCCTATTTTTCTACTTCGAGCGAATTTGCGTCAGAACAAGCATCTATGACTGGTCACTTGACTTAAGCATGTTTTAATGGAGCTACCGGTAGTCAGCATTGTTGTGGTTTGTGGTTGCCTCGTTGCTAGCTGCCCGACTTTTGCGGTGCCGCGTGTCATCAACGAAGATCCTTTCCCGCCCACGCGCATCGTGAGATGATGTTTGTCAAGGAACCTCCAAATGTTCGTTGAGTTGTTCACTACCGGAATCTAGAATTCGGTAGAATACCTTGTAAATCCGTCCGTTTCATGTGCAAGGCAATAAATCACCCACGGGCCCACGTGACGCTTGATGGTATATGTGCCCCCAAGATACATGTGTGAACGGATACATTGATTTTTGATTGGATTCCCGCCAAGATTCAGTAGACAGTCGTGGTTCCGTTCGCACATCGCCTATATTTGTGGGCAAGCATTGGCTAGCCGGACATTCGCCTTTTTCTACACTCGATCGCACTGTAAAATCCAAAAGGAACCACGGTGTATCTGGTACCCATGATTTGTGAACAGTGAACACATTTCTTCACCAATGATGATGAACGTTGTTCGTTACTCTTCACCCCTTTTGGTAATAGCCAAGGTTGTTTCCAGCCATGCAGAGAATTGCTCTGAAATATTTCAGGAATGCCAAGTGGATGATATATTTTACACCCACAGTCAAGAGGCTATCATACCTACTATTCCCTACCATGAGGAGGAGGAAACCCCATGTTCCGTGTATCTGGCACCGTCATCCATCCCCGGTGCCGGATTGGGAATGTTCACTGCGAAATATGTACCAGAGGGTGGCATTATTCTTCCATCGGATGGTCCTAGTATCCCCATCATCGATCCAGATTACTCGCCTCGAGGAAGGGAAGTATTCACTCAACTGTTTAGTGAATATTGGTGGGGCCTCAATGGGGGAGCATGGGACCCCACTCTCTATGAGGCCAACGAAGCTGTAGATTTCCAAATCACCATGGGAGCACTACCAAACTCTCATGTTCTGTTGAGTAACTTGTATCCGGGGAGTCCCAAATTGGTTCCGTACGATGATTCCTTGGTAGATGTGACTGACCCCGGAGCTGGTGCGTTTAGCTACTATATGGGAAGAGACGCCGTTGCCGGACAACGTCCCTTGGAAGCCGGAGAGGAGATTTTCTTGCAATATCCAGCCCATCAAGTGGAGTACATTAGCGAAAAATACGGCATTCCAACGAGACCGGACTACGTGGAAGCAAGTCGGTTAGTTTTAGAGTATCTTTTCACTTGGAATCACACTGGTCCTCTACCTCCCTTTGACTGGACTGATGCCCCGGACAAGGTACAATCGCTGCTCCCTCGAACACCATCGGATCTTGAACGAATTCTGAACTCTACCAGAGGATCTCTACACTACGAGGATCTAACCCTAGCCATTGCCAAGGAGATGTCGGTTGTCAAGCGATCAGTGGAATGGTTGAGAGAAAATGGTGTTTGTCTCGATACAATCATGCCTGGAAAGAGTATTAACAAGCACGCAGGAAAAGGAGCCATAGCTCAACGCCGCGTCAAGGAAGGTGATCTCATTGCGATAGCCCCTTTGCTGCAGATTACTGACCGCGATGTGCTGAGAATTCCCGCTTTCACTGGCGATAGGTGGCAAATCTTGCTGAATTACTGTTTCGGACGAGATGATTCCAGTCTCATTCTTTGTCCATACACCAACGCAATCCTTCTGAATCACTGTAGTTCTCGACGATCCGATGTTCATCCATGTGGCAAGGGGAAGCAACCAAATGCCGAGTACCGATGGGCGAAAGATGCACAAACACAAGAGTGGCTCGAAAAGGAAATTTCAGATATGAACTACGCGAGAGGGCTAACTCTAGAAATTGTAGCCACCAGGGATATTCAGGCCGGCGAAGAAGTCTTTATTGATTACGGAGAAGCGTGGGAGGCTGCTTGGGAATCGCACGTGGAGGAATGGGAACCAGAGTTTTCGGAAGAAGAGACCTTTAAAAGTGTCAAGCAGTTAAATGAAGAACTCCAACCCCTTGTGGAATCTTCGTGGATAACTGCAGACCACGAAGAATCTGAAACTCGTCCAGGGCTATTTACAGCATGCTATTATGAATATGATTATGACAAAGTTGATGGTTGGGACGAGATTGATGTTGACAACTGGGACAATTTGTCGCTTGATGACTTAATAAGGATTCTTGGCGCACCGGCGGGAAATGATTATGATCTCCACGAATCAGCACACCTTGTTGGCGGCTCGTTTTGGCCATGCATTGTTTTGAAACGTGACAACAAGACGTCAAATGTCACAGTTGAAAACGACTTGTACACTGTCCGAATCATCCAGTCTCACCTTTTCGAAACAACAGAGTGGAATGAGTATGAAATTCCTCGCATCATTACTCACTATCCTCGGAACTCGATTCGCCATTTTTACTTGCCCTACGAGAGTGATCTCCACATACCAAATGCCTTTCGACATCCTATTGAATTTAATGATGATCTTTTCCCGAGTTTGTGGAAGGATAGGAGTGCCGATTTATGATGAAATGGCAACCACAAACCCGTGTTCCTTTCCTGTTGCCGACAACATGAATGCACTGCTCCAAGTCGCATGGGAAGATTGTCAAATACTATTCGGGCCCGCGATAAAAAAGCAGAAAAAGTGCAACTGGAAGCAGCGTTCTTGATGGGCGTGTGATTTGATAAGATTTGATAACATCAATTCCCCAAACTACCGGCAAAAGGAGGCAAGGAATTATCCCTGTGTCAAGCCAGGGATCGTTCGTGCCCCAGTTCGTTAATTAGTTGGAGAACCAATTTTGTCCTTGATAGAATGGTCCCCCCAAGCTGTTAGTCTTCCTTATATGCCGGAGAGTACCAGTACATTTACCGGGTAAAAATGCCGATAATCGACCATCCAACAAATATGGCTGGGAAGGAATGTGATGCGTGATGCCAGTGGATCGTGATCGGATCTTCCCCAAGTGGCTACTCCCACAATACGAAAACTTTTAGTATTCTTATTTCGGTAGTAATCTTTATTTGTCCTTTACCGGTAGGCGAAAACGCTTTCATTCAGACTATGGGACCACGTTCTTTCGGATCTACAATGACACGATGGCATGGAAGGTCCCTTTGTCTCATCGCGTTCCTTTGCATGTGTATGCTGGATGGTATTCCTCGCTTGGTGTTGGCGGCACAGACTCAACAATGTCAAGCAAACGAGGTTCTGGTGGATATTACTATTGACCATCAACCACTGGATAATCTGGAGTTTCTGGATCTTTCCATACAGGGTCGTCCGCGATTCCAGGAAGAAGATGGAGGAGGAAGCAGTAACAGTACTACTACCAGCAGCAATTTTAGTTTCTATCAAAGACTAATGGAAACCGGGTCCAAGAATGATAATCTTCCAATACAGGTATCGGTTTGTGTTCCTGGAGATCAGTGCCTGGTAGTCATGGTCCAAGTGAATGCCACGCCACCTTTGGAAGACTCTAGTACTACTCTGGAGGAGCGCTATGACCTGTCAGCCGATGAAATCTCCATCGTTTACAATGGTCAAGCTGTTTCAAATGTCCAAGGTCCCTTTCCATTTTTGCAGAATGGAGTGATGATCGCGGGAGAGGTAGGAGATTGTGAGGTTTACTGTTTTTTGGGAGAGGGACTTTTGGAGATTGTTGCAGCTACCGGCACGATTGCTGATTACGATTGGCAAGTTATAGATGATTTGACGGGAGAGATGATTGCGCATTGTCCTCCGGCTAGTTCCTTAGCGAATGAGACAAACTCGAGCTGTTATTGGACAAGAGACCAATTCTATTCGGATCGACTTTGTATTGCTATGGACGGTTGCTACACTCTTGTCATTGGTCAAATGTATCTTGATAACAATGGTTCCGATGCCAATGTAATGAATGTGACCTTGGATGGCAATCCACTTGCGTTGTTGGAGAATATGCGCTATGTCAGTATCAAGGTGAACGATGGGTCAACACTGTGTGAGGCTGCGGGATGCGATTCCGAGTCCAGGCAATTGGAAATCTTTGTCTTTCGAGAGTACATGCACAGTATAAATAACAACTTGACATGGACAGTATCCAGTGTTGAAGAAGACGAGCAGAACAATGAAAATCTTGCAATCAGTAATGTAACCTTTGGTGATCGTGCCTTTTACTACCATCAGGCATGTATCCCCAACGCTAGCTCTTGTATCCAATTCCAACTTTACAAGTCGCCAGTGAATGCAATCCCCCCTGAAGGCGATTCCATGTGGAACGTTTCTTACCGTCTGGTCTTGGATGGCATAACGTATGCCGACAATGACCTGGAAACGTCATTGGAGCCTTGGCTATTTGCAGGTAATTGCTCTGGCTCTTTCCAGCTTTGTTCTGATGCCACTACGCCTGTACAAGTCGACTTGTCGACTGGGCCAACATGGCAACTTGGAGATTTTCCTTTTGAAATCACCAGTCGTTCTGCAAGCGGCATGAACGGACTCTACCAAAATTACAAGTCTATTCTTCCAGGGCAAACTTATCGCTTCTTTCCTTGTGTTCAATCTTCAATACTATTCAATGACGGGACGGGCTCTTGCACAGCGTTCTTTGTTGATTCGGACCAATTTGCGGATGGAAATGCGGAATACAACGTTACTGTCCATGGTCTCGTATTCCCTGAACGCTATGTGCCGGAGCAGTCTCCCTATTTCGGCGATGTGATCGCGACTCCACTAGCGGGTTCGTGTGAGATGCTCTCTGCCGCAAAGGGCTCTCCTGTTGGTGTCATGTGGGCAATGGTATCACTCCTTGTGTTGGTGTACCTGCCATAGAGGATTCGGAATGATTTTAACCCGTAATTAATAATGACTCGAAGATTTAGTAGGAATAGTAGTAGTGGCGGTAGTTCTCGCACTTTTTGTCGAAGTTTCCATTTCTATGCGAATTGGCGCCACTTTCCGTTTCATTTCTTGCCCATGGTCCAGAAATTGTGGGTATGCTTACAGTTAGTACCGTTATATGTTGACAGTTAAAAACCCGGCGTCGAAAAGGAATGAGGAATGACAGAGGTACTACCGGTACCTAGATTTGGATTTGATCTGCGCAATTCTTTAGCAACGTCAATGCACTGTCAACTTGTTTCTTGTTCGATATCAACATGCCTAGAAGGACCTTCACCAATGGAGAAAAGCTTGAAATGCTTGAAATAGTAAAGGACAGGAGAGCCAAGGGAGAAGCTCTCCGGAAAATCGCTCGGAGCTTGGAGGTCAAGCCCTACACACTTCGAGTTTGGGCCCGGAATTGGGACAAGTTGTCAAAGTCACGCCAATCCGCGAGATCCCTCTTGCGTGGACGAGAAAAAACATCACTGGTAACCATTCAGGACGAGTTACTCCAATGGATCTTGGAAATGCGTGAACAAGGGAAAGCCTTGTCCGTCCAAATGATTGCTGAAAAGGCAGCGGACCTCAATCCACACTTTGGGCACAAATCAGATCGTGCTAAATACATGGCCGTCTTTCGCTTTCTAGCTCCCCTTAAGCTGGCTCTAAAGTAAAGATTAGTAGTAGTAGTAAGTATGTACATCCGGGAATCTGAAATAACTTGTAGATGTCTAGGTAATGTTTCATAATGGCCCCAGATACTCCATCGTTCACACAAGAGCTCTATGTCCTGGATTGCCCTTGCACTCGACATCATAGCACATGGTAATCTTATTTGGCATGAGACTTTTGCCAAGGTTCATCTTCACCCAAAATCATTTTCCATTGCATCCTCCTGGAACAAGGATAACTAGGAACACTTCATCGTGCGTTCAAAGATGCGTTCGGCATGGTCGTTGGAATTGTTCTGTTGCATGAGATAACGTTCTCGATGTCGATGAGCAATTCATTTGGATGCTGGATATGCTGTGTGTGTGGTCTCACATCATTGCTACCTTTTCCCCGTTGTCTTCTGTTTCTTTTGCCATTCATCGTCAATGCAATCTCGACGCGCGCCTGACACTAATGTACCAGGTGATCAGCTTCGTCTTGACCCACCTCCGGATCCACCAAAACAAGCAAGTATAAAAGAGATGTGCTTTCAACAGTAAAGCAAAAGGACCAAGAATTGATGCCCCAACGAATCCGACCCTATTGATTCAGACATTAGGCACATTTACCCTTCTTATCAGCAGTAAACACGTTTACCATCAGCGAGTCTTCTTGAGTGGTGGTACAGAAAACACTAGGTCTGTCCTCAAAACATACTTGATTCCACCTCGAACTTGTTCCCCTTCGTGCTCGAGACAGTAATCTCCGTGGAGATGCAATAGGACGGAACCCACCTTCGGTTCATAGGCCACGGATGAATTATTATGGCTACTACCATTGCGTTTTCGTCCCGAGTCTGTGTAAAACCGAGTCGCTCCTCCTTGACACTCGGACAAGTAGATGAGTACTGTCCATTCCGTCTTGCCCATGTCTTCTACCATGTCACTTCCATCGACATGTTTTCCAAAGGAATGACCCGGTAAATACTTGTACAGACGTAAATTAGGATTACATCCCACGGATGAATACGATGATGCCATGTTGTACAAAGTTGCCGTTTCCTGATGAATCAAGGGTAACAAGGAACCACAAGTCATCATGCGTTCATATATGCGTTGAGCAAGTTCATTGGCATTCGCCTGTTGCATCCGATAACATTCTCGATGAGCAATGTATTTGGAGGCTGGGTGAGCCGTATATTCCAATCGTCCCATGGTCTCACAAAAGTTAATCCAAGCTTCACATTCTCGTGCTGTAAAAAAATCGGAGAGTATCAAGACACGACCAGGAACCAATACTTGAGGACGACCATTGTTGGATCCTTTCCATCGGTCATTTGAAATTAACTCGAGAGGAAAGGATGTTACAGAACCTGATGGTGTTGGTGCATGACTCGAAGATTTAGAAGGAATAGTAGCAGTACCGGTAGTTGCACCTTTTTTGTCACGGGAGGCACCAGTTTCCGTTGTCTTTTGTTTCTTGGCCATTGTCCTCTTCTTGTTTGGAAATTGTACCAGGTTGCGATGTCGCGATGCGTGTGGAATAAAACGGATAGACAGACGTACGACTACCGGTACCGGTAGTCTGTGACGGTACCCTGTACCAGGTACAAATTTTTACGCGACTCTATACAGCCGTACAAGGCATACCATGTCTGCAAATTGCAAGTACCGGTAGGTTTCGTTCACGACCTGTTGGACCCAATTCACTTCAAAAAAGTTGGCTCCAATACTTCTTACCAACTTCACTGAGAGTCTTCTAGACAATGTTTCATATTCTATAGGTTCAGCAGGATTGCAGAAATATTCTAGATACTTCTGTCCTCAAAAATGAGAATCAGACAAGAACACAAACGTAGACATTCGTGACTTCGTGGCAGTCCTTTTGGATGCATTGGCTGCATCATCATGTCTATAGGTTTTCTGGCAGCCATGGCACCCTCTGACTTGACTACCTTTATGGAGCGAATGCATGAATCACCACAACTGCTTCGCAAGTCGATTGAGTCCACATGATACCTCCGTTCTCACACACACGTTTCAAGCAGCGACCAGTGGGCATTCTTCTGGGGGAGAGGGTCGTCGAGTGTGTATAGGTTCCCCATCACAACTAGTTTATTGCAGTGATCCGCTTCGAGCGGGGTGCTCGAAGTTGTGCCGATGCTAGTCGTTTGATTTGTCGTTATTGTATGGGAGTAGCCCGTAGTTTGCCAAAGGTTTTGGTTTGTGCCATATGAGGAAAATGCGCTTGGTAAAAGCCTTGCGTTCCAATCACAATGGCCGGGAGATATTTCCATCGTTCAGGCAACAGAGCCCATGTCCTGGATTGTCCTCGCACTCGACCTATCCTTAGCAACACTTGACATAATAGCCTCACATCAGATAGTAAATGTATTTAGCATGAGAATCTTGCCAAGAGGGAAAAAGAAGAAACGGGTCAATTCCCCTTCGCCCAAATCGTTTTCCACTGCATGCCTCCTTGAACATGCATGGATAACTAGTAGGAACACTTCATCATGCGTTCAAAGATGCGTTCGGCAAATTCCTTGGCGTTGGTCTGTTGCATAGCTACGGTAGATATTCTGTATATGGTCTCCAGTTTGAGGGATTCTGTAGGTTTCGGCGGTGCGAAAGGGTCCAGAATACGAGAGACAAAACAGTCTAACTCAGTGGTAGTGTTTTGTTGTTTTGGTTATTTCGTTTTAGAAATTATGTGATCTATTTGTAGATATCGAGTGGTTGCGAAGGCAATCAAGTAGTTCTTTATCAGTCGTGATAGTAACCACCCAAATAGGTAAATGTAGTTCATTCGTATTTATCGAGTCGAAGTGTTCGAAAGAAGGTAGGATATTGAGGTATTCTCTCACAGTTCCGTTGTTTCGTTTTTGCGCCTCAAATCTCAAGGATCTCGTACCAGGTATGATACCTGGTACTGGTACCTGGGTCGGGTGCACTATGTACCTGGTAGTGTCCCTGGTCGTTTTTTACGCGACCAAAGTTCTGAGAACGGAAAACGCCAACTCCAACGTTGGTATAACGTTCAATTAAAAAAATAGCCGTACGACGTTCACGACAAAGGTTTGCGCTTTTGCTCGCTATTGATCCACTCTGCGGTACCACCGACATGAACTTGATTCATGAAATGCTTACTCGTTGGGGATCAACATGCCTCGAAGAACCTTTACCAGGAGAGAGAAGCTCCGAATTCTTGAAGAAGTAGAGGAAAGGAGAGCCAAGGGGGAACGTCTCTCCAGCATTGCTCGTAGCTTTCTCGTCCAGGCGAAGCAACTTCGATATTGGGCCAAGTCCCGGGACAACGAGTTGTCGTATTCCCACCCATCAAAACCATCCCTGGCAACCATTCAAGATGAATTACTCCAATGGATCCTGGAAATGCGTGAACAAGGGAAAGAATTGTCAGTCCAGATCATAACTGTCAAGGCGGGGCAACTCTATCCACCCTTTGCGCAACAATCGTATAAACGCAAGTCCCAGGCCGTCCGTTACTTTCTAGCTCCCCTGAAGCTGGGGATCTAAGGTAAAAAGTAGTATTAGTGGTAAGTATATTCATCCGGGAATCTGAAATAACTGATAGTTTTCTACGAAATGTTCATATTCTATAGGTTGAGCAGGATTGCAGAAATATTCTACCAGAAACTTGTTGTCTTCAAAAATGGGAACATAACCCTAGACATTCGTGACCTCGTTGAAATCCCTTGGATGCCTTGGCTGGATGTCTATAGCTTTCCTGGCATCACACCGATTGACTGCCTTGACTACCTTCTGCGTTTCTCGTCAACTATCTGGCACTCCTCGTAGAAGGAGACATGCAGCGGATGAAATCTCATCACCATAGCTGCTTACCAAGTTGCAGTGGATAGTACCTCCTTTCTCTATCACACCCTTGTCAAGCCGCGACCAGAGTCGTCGACTGTGTATCGGTTGTCCACCACCACCATCACCAGTTTCTATTATATGGATCGGGTTCGAGCGGGTGCTCGAAGGTCTGCCGATGCGAGTCGTTTATTTTGTCGTTGAACCGGAGCTGCCCTTGTTTTGCCAAAGGTTTTGGGCTGTGCCATGTGGGGAAAGTAGGCTTGATAAAAGTCTTGTGATGCCGCCACAATAGCCCGGTCTCGAGCCTTGGTACTCCATCGTTCACACAACAGAGCCACATGTTCCGGATTGCCCTTGCACTCGACATAGAAGGCTTGCATGACATGGTAAATGTATTTGGCATGAGACTTTTGCCGCGAGGGAAAATAGACATCCATCCCTCGGGTCGATTCCTCTTCACCCAAATCTTTTCCATTGCATTCCTCCTTGAACAAGGTTCGAGCTCGGAGTTTGAAATCGGCCAATTCCGATTTGGTAAACCATCGGTCTTCCATGTCTTGATCTGTCATGTCTCTAGAGGATTCTATAAATGCCAAGGATTGGATGCCACCAAACGAAACACTGCGTCGTTGGTGTTGTTGTTGTGACTCTATCGATATTGGTTCAAAATTCAGAGAAGAGCAAGAAGTTGTGAAATCTTCGAGCTCTATTGGTAACAGGTCATGCAAATTCATCATTTCTGAAAGTGGCAAGAGGTCAGGTGAAAGGGAAACGTTGTCATTATCGGAAGAGTACTGTAAAGGAGACATTGGTGGATGATATATTCTCGTTATTATAAAAAATGCGATGATTGGGTTGGTTTTCTTTCAATCAACAATTCACCACAAAAATGAGGACTACCTGGTACGAGGTATTGGTATTTTTAGGGCTTGCTAGGTGCTCTTGGTTTTTGTACAGTTTTATACAATTTCGGTCGTGGTGGAGGAGTTCGATTTTATATTTTTTATCGTGAGGCGGAATCCAAGGACTCGCTCGTTACAGAAACGGAGTACCAAGAGCAAGAATGGAATGCAACCGGGTATTGCGCCTATCTTGGTTTCCCAAGGTGTCTGGCGTACGCGTCGCTTATGGGGATTCGTAACTGACAAATTTTGTCTTGGATTTCCGACCAACTTTGTCGCAACAACACAGGAGTTGCCAGAATTTGAGTATATAAATCTTTCTCATGGGCATATTCCAGTCTTGGGGATTAACTTTCACGATTCTTAGGACTCCCTCAAGGAGAATGCATAAGATGGTGGATCATAGATGCCTATAACAGATGTGTATTTAATCCGAATTTCTTCCTCTTGTAATCCACGAAGAGGTATTATGCAACGCGTGTTCTTGACTCTTAGTTTCCATTGAGACCCGCAATCCTTAAACCAGCGAATTATGGTAATAGCTCGCAAGTTCAATGAGGGAACTGACCCCTTTTCGGGCCGACAGATGGACTTTCGGAGGGTGGGACAACCGTTGATTTACAGGTAAAAGTCGAATCAAAAGATTAATGTCGTCATCTTCCCGTTGGGAGTCAGGCGATCACGCGCAAACGTCATCACAAGTTTCGATATAAAATGTGAATGTAGAACTTCCGCCATCTCTTGAGAACGTCGATTGCATTCGATCATCATTATCTCTTCAATTTTTGCTACACAAGGTACATTTTCCTCTCGTCAAAGCCGTCAAGAAATTGGAGCATTCCGGAAGATTTCGTCTGCCCAAGAAAAGTTGAAAAGTTGATTGCGGAGGTAGTACAACGACCGCCGTAGTGATTGTCGCAGAATTTGTAGAACTTGGTCATCGACAATGCGACCTGTCGCGGTGCTGAATACAGAGGCGGTGAAGGGAACATTGGCTGGTTCCATTCTTTCCTTTGTGGAATTTCTAGATTCCAATTGGGGTTCTTCGGAATGGGAACCACGAAAAGTCGCAGTGGTAACAGCGTTGGTTTTGGGAGCCATTCGGATCGTGTTTGGTGATGCCTATGGAGTTTCCTGGTATTCATTAACTCATGGTGCCGCCTCGGGGTACTTGAGTGCTATGGCGGTCTGGTTGAGTATTTTTGCAGCTGTGCCTCTGACAGGCATGTCAGAACCACTTCGCTCCATTACCTGTCACGGCCCATTGACGAGTATGCATCGATTCGTGCCTGCTATTACAATGGGATATGGTCTCTTTGACATTTTCGACGGTTTTAGCCACGGTATTGATTTTGTAAGAGCACATTTTTGATGACGAAAGCTACAAGGTCCTCGGTCGATTGCATTTTGGTACGCTCACACCTCTGTTTGCGTCGTTTTTTTTATTGTTTCCTTGCCGTGTTTGGTGATTGCAGTTGCTACATGGATTGGCGACTTTTTCTGTAATGGCGTACTTTTGCGAATACGACCTAGCAGAGTTAATCACGCCGATGCTTCTCATGGAGGTAAGGAGACAATCTTCGGGGTGGTAATTTAAAAGCGTTGCTGGTCGATGAATGCATAGTCTCACTGTTGTATTCTTCTCCCTCGTTTGGTCAATTCTGTAAATTGCAACCACTGACTACCCCGTAGATTTCCACACCGCACTTGGCATTAATGAGAATGGAATTATTTTCGGAAACCGGGTTGGCAATCAATATGCTACTCTTCACCATCACGTTTTTCATGTTTCGACTGATCATTTGCCCCTATCTTTGGTGGGAAATATTATCGATTGCCTGGGAACATACAAATGACCCCGCGAGTCAAGCCTGTCTTCCTTGGCATTTTAAATATGTGGTGCTATCCTTTGGCATGTTTTTCAACTGCCTCAATGCTTATTGGGCTGTAAAGATTGTAAAAAAGATCCAGCGAAAACTAAGTGGGAAAGAAAAGGTGACGGATAAGAATCATCTCAAAGATGGTTGATGGTAAAATAATTTTTGGAACAACATCGACTGTACTATCTTGGCTATCCTATCCTATACAAAAAGAGCAATTATTTTAATTTTTCATGCAAGTACAAGATAATCACATCCTTTTGCATTTGTGATAGCTGCATGACAGCCAATTCGTTGTACGTGACATTGAAATCCGACGTAACGTGGAAACAAACAAACAATTGCTCAGGACGAGTTGAGCAAGCTGTTCATTCGAATCTCATAGCAGGAAGCGCTTGCAGATCGCTGCTGCCACGTGCTCGTCAAGAAAGTCCCCGTCTTTTGCCTGGTTGCCTCAATTTCAGCCCGATATGACAAAGTCGAACGAGGGTCTACCCCCGCGAAGAAGCTAAGACCCAGAATTGGCTTTTAGTAGAGTTGTTGGTGCCACAGCCTTTGGATTATTTTTTCCACAACCACCCATTCCCTTTTTCTTGGTTGGCTTTTTTGGTTTCTTTTTATCGGGGTCGCCAGGGACGGCATCGGATTTGCTGGCAGGTTTGGCTTTCTTGGTGTTCTTGGTACCTTTGCCAGCCTGCTTCTTATTATTAGTGTCTTTGGTGGCCCCCGTCGTGGATACTGCAGGAGTTTCCTTTTTCTTTTTGCTTTTTTGCGTTTTAGATCTTGTTGCTTGGCTCGCAAGTGTTGTACCAATGCAGCAATAGGCTGCCCACTCGCTGTTCCTCCTCCCGCGTTGGCAGCACCTGGGGCACCATCCTCGGAGGACGAGGCGGCGGCGACATATCCTCCACCTGGGGTAGGCTTTGGCCGTGACTTTAGTTCCGCTTGTTGCTTTTCTAAACTAGCCATCCAATTCTTGTAGTCTGCCGTTGATTCAATGGTACCTTCCCGACGATCGGGACGCCCGTACTGCCATCTCCACGTCTTGCCCGACATGGCAGTTTCAACTTGAATGGCAATTACGGCGGCTCCATCCGAGGAGGCCTGAAGTGGTCCCTTGCTGGCATCTTGACGTGGTGGCAATGACGTTATATTTGTGAGCATGTCAATGGCGTTTTGGAGTAACATGCGACCTTGTGCCACATGGCGAGAGTAGTCTGTAGACTTTTTGATCGAAGCCGTGGACGATTGAGCAGTAGTACTGATTGTTGGAGGGACAGTCGTTGATGTTTCGACAACCAGGGGTGGCATTTCGTTGGAGTCAGATACTCCAACGGTCGTGTTGGTTTCTGCTGGAACTGGAGGGTCGCTGCCTTCGCTGGCCAGAACTGAATTCTCTTTCGTCTGGGTATGAGGCACTGATTTTGGAATCCCATGCTCAGGAACAGTCGCAGGAATTTCAATCTTTTCAATTTTTGGCGCTGTTAGCAAAATGTAGGCTACTCCCGGCCGATCACCACGACGCCTTGTTTTCTTGGGTGGAACCACATAGAGTGGGCGGAATGTAATGACCGGAACATTGGGTGGAGGTTTGGAAGGTGGAGCTACAATGACATATAAGGTTTCCGAAGGAACATTTTTTTCGTCGTTTGACTGACTTGGTTGTATTTGAGCTTTGGCAGCTTCCTCGTCTGGACCATCTTTGTCTGCTGCTTTTTGTTGCTTCCACTCCTTGTGGTACCGTTGAGTTGCCTCTTCTTCCTCGATCAAATGCCTCTTGGCAGCTTGATCGAATTCCAGAAAAAACGAAGTGGTTGTCGTTACTGATGTTGAGGCTGTTATCGTACCAGTCGCTGAACTTGATGGCACGCCCGCCAGTGCCTTTGCATTGCATGCTTCCACCAAGGGCATCACCAATCCTTCCAGGACTTCCTTGGTTGTCCCAAAGGCCATCGGATTGCCAATGTGTCGAAGTGCCAACTTGACCTGAGGAGGAGGAGGGACGGGAATTTTCTTGGAGGCATGGCCGCCACTAGCTGAGCCACTGATGTTGCCCTTATTGCCCTTGTTGGTGCTACCGGTGCCTACACTGTTACTGCTGCTGCTAGTGTTGTGGCGGCGGTTAGCATTGCGTTTGCCGCGGCCACGATTTCGTCTACCTCCTCCCGTGGACGTGTTCGAATCCATGGAGATCTAGCAGTAAGGGGAAAGGTCGCGGAACCTAGCAGCAAGAGGTAACTTTTTGTATCCAAAAGTTGTTGCGTTTTGCATTTCATTGATCCATCCGCCGTTGCCACCGGATCATAGAGTGGCACATATTCACCAACCATCCCTATAAATATAAATATCCAAAGTGACAGATTACTGCAAAAATTTACATTTATGGAAGAGTTCACGCGAAATGGCCTGACGAGCGTCGGACGTCGCCTGAAAGTTGCAGGGCTGGACTTTCGATTATCCACTGTGACCCATGTGAACGATTGCCATGTCTTGGCAACAAAAAAGTGTACCGGTAATATAGAGAACCATGGTCAGAAGGTCCCTTTATACTCTTTACAATTATACCGTTTTTCTTAGCATACCTGGTACTTGTAGTTATGGTGATATTTTCACGATTGTCCTGTCTTCTGTCAGTGATTGCTTTTGTTCCATAGTAATTTATAGTTAATTATCCGTACGTACCCGGTGTCATCAAACTTCCCAACTTGGCTGCGCAACTGGGGAGCCTACCGGTAAAATTCCCAAGGTTCGCTTTGGTGGCAACAATTGTGACGTTTCGACCTCTATATCCCCACTTGCTGGCCGCAATGATGAGAAATTCAAGTTGCGTGTTTATGTTGTTGCGTCGCAAGCACGAACTCTCTTCTTAATGTTCTGCTGGATTCTTCGGCTTTTGTCCCCTATGTATCTTGGCGGTAGAGACACTTGTCCCCCAAACGACCCGTTATATGAATCACACTCATAGAACGCGTTCTTGAGGCTTCGCCGTTCGGACCATTTGAGAATAAAGCTCCGAAATTAGGTGACGAAGCAACCACAGCGTCGGGAAGAACACATAGAATCGGAACCCTTGGTGACTACTACAACGTCGTCATACCCTTGTGAAAACGTTTATTTAATTGTTACACGTTTTTGTCAACTTTGGGAACAGGGAGATTAAACGCTGGCGTGCCAGGAATGCTTGCCAGCTTGTTCTATCCGAATCAAGTGCTTCTCCAGTTCCTCCTTGCTAAAAATCCGCAGTCCTTCCGAAACGCGAACATAGTCAAACCACGCCGTTTCTTGGGGTGCGAAGCAGAGGACAAATTCCTAACTAAATAGGAAATCACGCTCAAATTAGCAATCGTGGCATGAAACAAACGCAATACCACCTGCGACAGCATTGACAGTGACATTGCGAATGAGCTCATACAATTATCCGTTAGCAAAGAAAATTGAAAAATCATGAATGCTACCTCTAGTAGCGACGAAGGTCAAGACAAAGACGTAGGAATAAAAAAGCAAGCAAGTAAACGAAGGAAAAGGCAACGAGATGACCTTTTCAATCAAACTTTTTTGTCCAGCAGAGCCGGATCTTTATCGTTGACTAACAGAATTCCCTTCCCCACTAAACTGTTCCAAATGTTGGAAGATTTGGAGAACGCAGGGCAGAAATCGATAGCATCCTGGTCCAGTGACGGAAAATCGTTTCGAGTACATGATGCAAAAACATTTGTCGACAGTGTAATGCCACATTATTTTCGGCAGAGCAAGTTCAAAAGCTTTCAGCGGCAACTTCACTTATATGGCTTCACTCGAATAACGGATGGCTTACATAAAGGATCATACTTCCATTCTGCCTTCCTCAGGTCGAACCGCGAGCTTTGCAAGGACATGATGCCCCTCAAACGGGTCAAACGCGATGACGGTCAGGAGGATTCGCAGCCAGAAGCTCCTTCCTTGTCATCGAAGAGATCTCAAGAGGAACATGCAAACCAAGCAGAAGATGAAGGATCTCAGGTAGGCCCTTTGGACAGTTGCAAGAATCTGCCAAAGAAGAAGCAAAAGAGCTATGCATCGGCCAGTGGAGGTACTGCAACAGCGCCTGGCGATTCCAAACAAACAAATATAGCAGCCGCCCAAACGCGGGCATTGAACGAGAACATCCAGGAGCAACACTACCACGATAAATCCCCTCATATGTATTTCCCACCGGAAAATCAACTGCTTAGTTCAAGCCTTCTTCCATTCTCCAACCCCCGAGGACACTCCTTACCACCAGGAGGAGCACTCCTGTCGGGACCCATGACACTACAAGCAACAACAATGCAACCACTAGATCAACCACTCCAGCACGAATCACGCATCATAGCATACAATGGTTCTCTTTCTTCTGAGGAAGAAGGAAAAAGGACAACAAACGAGCGAACTGTCGGTAGCGATAGCAACAACATTAACATTGTTCCAGCACACCAAGACCAACGACAGCGTTGTCAACAACAACGTGTATCATTACTTCCAGACCCATCGAATCCATCTGGCATGGTTGCCCTAGAAAATCAATTCTATCCACCTCTGGACAGGTTAATTGCCCAGCCAGAGGTTTCGCGTCGAATAGCGCGAGGGGCAACAATACCACAAATGGATGTATCTACGTCAATCTCTTTTCTCCCACAACTATCTTCATTATCCTCATCCCTGGCCACAAGAAGCACTTCGGCACAACGATCGAGCGAAAATCATCATTCAAGTCGCGAGTCCTACATACAATCATCATCTGAGAATAAGCAACAAGATCCGTTGGAATCAGGAGAACCTTCACCATCACCACTCCTGTCGGTGCTAGAACAGCATCCATCACGGTCAGCACTATTAGAAGAGGTTTATCGCCAGCAGGCATTCCATGGATCGCAACTACAAGACGAACGAGGCTTGGTTCAGTTCATGATGAATCAACAACAACCACAACATCATGGTACCTCGCAACTTGAAATTCCTCTTCAACCGGTGGTAAATGCCCCAACGGGCGGTCAACCATTCGCTGTCAACAATGTTCCCACTTCAAGTAATACGGCTGTGACTAACATGTTTCTCGCATTTCAACAACAGATGAATGAAAATTACCTATTGGCATTACTCCAGCAGCAGCAACAACAACAGCAACAACAGACGATCCTAGCACAACAACAACAACCAGCAGGCGAATCTGCCGGACAACTACCACGCAACGACGATCATGGTGGAAGTCGTGGTGTTGCTACTAGGCTTTCTCCTACCAGTGCCTTCTCCGCTGTAGTGCCCTATCATCCCAGTTCGATGGTACAACACCCGATGCTCCAAGCTAGTAGTAATGCAGAACGCAACTCCGCCAATCCTGCTGCTCCTTTGGTTCCATCGTCAGTGGCTTTGTTCAACTTCCAGGACCCATCGCCACTACCGACGACGACGACGACAAGTTCTCGACCCAACAGTGCTGCGTCTAACTCTTACTTGGCACCCCCTCCGTTCCTGTTTCCCCCTCCTGAACAACATCATCGTCGACATTCGGGCAGTAGTAGTACTACTGGTAGTGCCTCTATGATGATTGGGAGTAACATCGCGCTACTACCGGTAGATCACTCCTCTAGGATATTAACTACCTCGTCGTTTCATCATGGACATCCCTCACGAAATGATGATGATGAACGACTCTGTCTACCACCACCACCGGCTCCTCCACCAAGACGAAGAAGTGACGTTGGCCAGCAGCAGGTAAGAGTGGAGGAGGTACCTAGCAACAGTCACTACCATTCGGCGGAAGGCGCAACCAGTCAACAACATCAGCACCACCACCCGAACGAGAGAGCAGATCACCATCATGGCGGTGGCGCCGGGCCGAGGGGGGGTCCTCCTCCTCGTCGTGATGAGGCGTCATCATCACAGCACCAGGACGCTACTACTAGTAATGATCAACAGCAAGATGTGTCGCCTGCCAACAGTGGAACAAGTTTTGATTCAAGTCTTTTTGAACCTAATCCCTTTTACCAATAGTGAGATTAAAACTAGGTAGTCCTAACCTTTTAGTATACACATCACGCACTACCAGGTACGGTAGAATGTACGAACTCACAGTACAAGTACTTGTACCAATAGAAAACTTATGATCTGTCTGTACGTAGTCCGAAGGAGGATTTCCTCCCATCAAAAATTTGAAGGGACGCCGATGACGCGAAAAAGAGCAGCATATTTATATTGATACCAACGACAAAATTCTTTCTGGGAGACCAAGCAACCTTTCCTCTAATAAACTTGCTGAAAGTGAGAACCTCTACCAGATCGCCAAATGCCTCGACCAGCAGCACGTCTTGCGAATTGCTACGTTCCACTTCTTTTGACAGTCAACGATGGCACAAGCAGCATCAGCAGCAGCAGTTCGATTCGTTCGGATCGCAAGAACCACGAGTTACGACAATTGCGTCTAGAGACTGGTGTTTTGTCCAATCCGACCATTGGATCATCACTGGTTGAACTTGGTCACACCAAAGTTCTTTGTGGTGTTTCCTTAAACTTTACGCATCAAGATGCCCCGCTGGATCGAGGAATGTTGGAGTGCAAGGTGCAATTCGCCCCGCATATTGGAATTGAAGCGTCGCAACAACGTTCTCAAGCAGTAATGCCTTTGGATTCCATGATCTCTGCCGGTAAATTACATTCAGAAACATTGACCAAAGAATCAAGTCTGTCACAACAATTGCATTCTGCCTTGGCCTCTGTCATTCCCCTCGAGGAATTTCCCAAATGTGCATTAACTATCCATGCCACTATTTTACAAGATGATGGAAGTGTCTTAACTTGTTGTATTACTGCGGCAAGTCTGGCATTGGCAGATGCCAAGGTTGAAATGCACGATTTGGTAACAAGCTGTACTGTGGCGGTGGTGGAATCCAAGGCAGTGGACCGAAATGACGTCAATAATGAAGAGGAAGAGCCAACGACGGAACCGTTGTTTTTGGCCGACCCAACCGAAGCGGAACGATTGCAAGCATCAGCTGTTATTTGTTTGGCAATGACACCCAACTTTAAAGAAGTCACATTATGGAGTCAATCGGGAAGGTTGGATGCCAATCTTGCTAATCAAGCCATTGACACTTGTCGTAACGGGTGCCGGACGATGCACAAGTTCATGCGCGAAGTTTGGATCAACAAGAAGGAACAACCATAATGATTGAATCGTAGTTATGTGAAAACTAGGAACCGTTACCTGCCTGTCGTTATGTAATAGTAGAACACCGGCGCTCAAGGTTTTTGCTGTCACTAGTCTTCTAAAAACGCAGTCATACTCGCAGCAGACACGTAGACGTGATCAAAAAAGCGAAAGAACTCTTGTTTCGTCAACCAAAAGATTCCATCATCTTCCGCGACTGGATTCAACAACTCTTTGATCTGTGGGTATTTGGTCCAGCCAGGACCATCATCATCAAATTCACCATTTTCAATTTCACCCTTTCCCCACGGATTGCGAACCTTGAACAAATCAATATCGGTACCTGCCACCTTTCGAACTGCTTCAATGACCGAATAGGCATGGTTATCTACCATGCCCTCGGTCAAGTTGGCGTCGGATGTACCGTTGGTACCAGCTGCCACTATGAAATTCTCTTGATCAAACGCATACATCCTGTCAAAGACTTCGTCTTCGGTCAATTCCAAATTGATACCACCACCTCCACCAACCTTGGGCCATGGTACACGCCACATTCGTCCAATATTATGGTCGTGAGGGCTATTGACATGATCGTCCCACTTGCCCTGATGAGGATTGTATTTGGCATAGCAACCATATTTACCAGTTGGAGAATTCTTCCTAATTGTATATTGTTCACGGTTTCCGGTAAGCATGGCCCATCCATGAACACATTGTCCACCAGTTATTTGATCCCAGCCACCACTAGAATTGGGACAATAGGTAATCCATGCATGTATCCAATAGTGAGTGCGTGTGAGGGATGTCAATCACTGGCCGTATTTGAAGAGGTACCCCACTGTGGTACTTACCAATGAGCAGCAACTGCCTTTTCCAAATAACTGACCCATAATTCACCATCCTGGGATAGACCTGCCCCCAAGAGTTTACCACTACCATCGGGTGCGGCTGCTAATCGCTCATCAACGACAATATCTACTTCGGTCCAAGTGGGTAAATCCCACAGGGTAATAATATAGGTATTGGGTCCTTGTTTTCGTGGCATTTCATGTAAATCCTTGTTTTTACGAAATAATCTGTGAATGGCACCATCAAACTCAGCCAAGGCTGAAATGGCAGAAAGCAACCAACAATCTCCGACTTGCCCTTGACGAATATCCGATGGATCGACAGTGCCAATGATTTTTAACAAGGGGGTATCACCCACCCCCATACCTCGTCCGGGTAGAATGTAATTGGCAATGGGACGTTTTCGATGTACCATGTGATCCGTGTAGGCATCACGAGCAGGGGATGGTAATTCATGATTGGGAAAGCTCGGCAAGAGTTGATAGTGATGAAATAACAGAGTCATCCAACCTTGGGGAGAGAGGCCTTGTGGTTGTAAACGTATTGAATTCTCTCGATGAATCAGTGTATAAGATTGTTGCTTCATTGGCCAAGCTTCCATGTTGGATTGATACATCAAGGCAATGTATTTGGCAGGGTTTGCCTTGAAGAGTTGTACCGCTTCTTGTATCGATTGTCCATCCACCACTTCATTTTTCCCCATCGAGTCAAAGGTGTATGCTCCTTCAAATTTCTCTTGCATCAATTCGTACTGGGAGGATGGTACTTGACTATAAAGTTCCATTTCTTTTTGAATGGGAGGGGTGGGTTTGGAAGAACCATGGTTGGCCCGTGTCGATCGGCGGCCGGCAGCTCGTTTGAGGGCCAGCTTGAGTCGGCTCACAGCATGGATGACATTTTTCGATTGGAAAGGATTATTCGAGTCGGCGACAATACTACTATTTGGACCAGTATTGGTACTTGATGGATTCTTGGAGCCGGACAATCTCGTGTCTGCGTTGTCACCATTTCTTGGAATGGTGGACGAGGATGAAGAAGTCCGTGTCCCTTGGTTACCCTTAGGTGATGGATTGGTCGTAGTAATAGTAGAAGTAGTCGTGGATGATTCCTTGACTGCAAAACCAGGAGCCAATGGTTTTACCCATCCATCCAGATCCTCCGTTGCTTTTGGATTCGGAACAATGGTCATTCGGGAGGTTGCCTTGCTACCTGTAGCATCGGCTGGGCCTGATGTCCTTTTACCTCCTTTGCCACTACCACCAGCAGCATCATTGCTTGGGGGATGATTCATTTTGTCGTTTGTCAAAAAAGATGTGGGAGCTAGGGTATTCGCTTGGTAGGATCACAAAGGGTATGTATGTGATACCGTTGCACTATCACAATCCAACAAATCAAGTGGGTGGGTCATCGCAAGACAAAATGGTATCCAATTGTGGTCCAGTGGGTCGAATTCTCGTAGAAACTTTACCTGTACCTGGCGACTGCGCAACAAATACCGGTAGTTTTTTGTCCATTTGTACCCACTAGGACAATGGACTATAGACCAAATTTGATGTTTCGAGCAACATACATACAATCGAACATGTTGTGCGTAGTAAAGAAGAAGGAAAAAAATGCTAGCAACCATGACTTAACTACTATGAGCCGTTGGAACACCCTCGAACGAGTTTGGCCAATATCAAAAACACTGGATGGTACATTGGTAGCTGGTTGGTTGGTCCAATTCAAAATGTTCTATCGCCAAACAAAGAGTGCCAATCCAGTACAGACCATAATGGGTAGAACCGTGGATGTCCGAAACAAAAAGGGAACAACCAATGGTCGACTCTGAATTTGTACCAGCAACTCTCCCACCTTGTCATTCGAGTTCATGAGTGGAAACCAGTTGGACATTTTCATGTTGCGTATTGTGGGAATGGGAACAGTGGTAATCGCCATGATCTCATTACCATGTTGCAATCGGACCGTAAAGGAAGAGCCTTCGGCGGATTCGAGAAAGTGTGAAAAGGCCGTGGTTCGGAATGTGGATTCCGGGGCCTTGTCCACTAGCAACTTTTTTGTGGGCGCTTCACCCACTGGAACTGGGCCGTGATGAACGACGATGAGCGAGTTTTTCCATTGATGTCGCCGAGTCGCAGCTCCCGGTGCGTCAGGAAGAATTTTGATCCCAAGAACGGACGCTTTGATGTAAATGGTATCGATCGAATTGGCATCGCCAGTGTCTTTCGAAGCCGTGACATCCTGATACAACCAGAAAGCCAAAAGAAGCCCCCAGAGACGGGGCATGACTTGGGTCCACACCCAGTACTCTCTACTCAGGTCCTCTGCTGCTGCTGCTGCTTCCACGGAATTGAAATCTATAATGCGGGTCAAAATCCAGGAACCCACACTGACCAAAACAGTCAAGGCACTGCCATAGTACCATGATCGCAAATACGAGGTGCTGGTCAGTTTGGTGGTTTGATGGAGAATGATCGTTGCAATCAAGGATAGACACGAGGCCACGTGCCCTCGGCCAGCTCGAATTACCAACAGGATTGCAGACAATGCCAGAATGGTTCGACTAGCTACAAAGGGATCCTGATTGACCCGTTGTAACATACAACCGATTCTCGCTATTTTGTCACTCCGTCGTTTGCGGGCTTGAAGTTGTTGCAGGGTGAGGGGTGCCCGGACACGTTTGGGCCGTGGTTTGAACGCTACCACATTATTCCCGTGTTGCAAGAGTGGAGAGAGTCTGGCGCTCGACTTTTTGGCAAATCCCCTTGCGGAAACCTTGACCTTTCCAACGACCGCCTGACCAAGACTACTTAGTGTGAAGTCGGGTCCAAAGGAATCATCGTCATCATCCGAGGACACGGATGCCACCGTACTTTTCTCTGTTACTGAATCAACATCGGATCCCGATCGATCGTCTCTATCAACCTTTCTCGGCTTTATGCCTATTGATGATATTGAACTGGCACTTGTCATGAAACTACAGCGTGTACAGTATAGTAATTGATGAATGGGGTATGTCTATGTATGTGGTATGCTGACAAGGGCACCGAGGTCTTCGTCTTTTTTCGGCACAACTACCGCGAACCAATCGTGGACGTTGATGATGCTAGCTGGTAGCAACGAAATTTTCATCGCACAAAGCCAACGATCATTTCGTGGGGTTCCCATCGAAGATTATTCGTGCGATCCAATGATTGGTTACCTATTGCACGTGCTCAATTAAAGGATCACGCATTCCCCGCTTTTTCATATGCCTTTCGAGCCTGCCGCATCTTGAAATTCGTCGTTCCAGGACTACTAGTGAACGCGGCTTCCTATTTCCGACGTGGAAAAATCGAAAAATCGTATCACCGCCAATTGTGGTTTTTATGCCCTCTAATAGATTCTACCCCGATTCGCGCATCTTCCATCACTTCCGGCAACTGTGACAAGACTCCCCTCCGAGAAACACGGAAACAGAAACTGTATCTACCTGGCAGAATCAACTCATCAACCCGCACCAGGTGCGACATCATATCATTGGCAAATGACACGTTGAGTCTGGATCGGACATACAAGCCTTGCAGTCAAACCATTCAACATGCAACTATGAATTTATAATCGTTACTTGTCAGTCAAGATAGAATGGTACACTGGCACATCTCTACACCTGACAAGTCAGATTTAACTGTGAATATACATCTCGACTCGACAACGCCTTTTTAAGCCTGAACCGAGGGAGCGTCCATGGCAACGGGGCAGACCTCACCGGACGCCAAATCCAAGGGGAAGTTGTGAGCATTGCGTTCATGCATGACTTCCATTCCCAAATCGGCACGGTTAATGATATCGGCCCAGGTGTTGATGACACGACCTTGAGAATCAACCACGGATTGGTTAAAGTTGAATCCGTTCAAGTTAAAGGCCATGGTAGAAACACCCATGGCAGTCAACCAAATACCAAGAACAGGCCACAAGGCAAGGAAAAAGTGAAGAGCACGAGAGTTGTTGAAAGAGGCATATTGGAAGATCAAACGACCAAAGTATCCGTGGGCAGCCACAATGTTGTAGGTTTCCTCCTCTTGTCCAAACTTGTATCCATAGTTGGTGGATTCATTTTCGGTAGTTTCACGAATCAAGGACGAAGTAACCAAGGATCCGTGCATGGCAGAGAACAAGGAGGCTCCAAACACACCGGCAACACCGGCCATGTGCCTGTTTATCAATAGCAGCGAGAGAAACACAAACAAATACATCAGCTTTGCAATTTCGGTTTTGGACACAGCAATCCACCGCAGCCACGGGTACTTACATGGGGTTCATCAAAATGTTGTGTTCGGCTTGGAAAACCAACATAAAGTTGAAAGTTCCAGAAATTCCAAGGGGCATACCATCCGAGAAGGATCCTTGTCCAATGGGGTAGGTCAAAAAGACGGCAGTGGCAGCGGCAACAGGGGCGGAAAAGGCCACAAAGATCCAGGGACGCATACCCAAACGGTAGCTCAATTCCCATTCACGTCCCATGTAAGAGGCGACACCCAAAAGAAAGTGCAAAACAATCAATTGGTAGGGACCACCGTTGTACAACCATTCATCAATGGAGGCAGCCTCCCAAATGGGGTAAAAGTGCATACCAATGGCGTTTGAGGAGGGAACAACAGCACCAGAGATAATGTTGTTTCCGTACAACAAGGATCCAGCAACTGGTTCACGAATTCCGTCAATATCGACGGGGGGAGCGGCAATAAAGGCGGTAATGAAGCAGGTGGCAGCCGCAAGAAGAGTGGGGAACATGAGTGTTCCAAACCAACCAATGTAGAGTCGGTTATCAGTGCTGGTGATCCAGTTGGAGAAACGTTCCCAAGTGGAAGCAAGTTCGGCAAGCTCGCCCTTCTTTTGAATATCCAAGGGGCTCAAAGAGCTTGCTCCAAGCTTGGATTCAAGCTTGTTTTCCATAGAAACATCCGATGGGACAAACTTGAGGGAGGAAGCACCAGTGCGGTGGTTGGGCGAGGCAACCTTAGGGATGGTGAAGGCCTCACAGCTGGAGGCCAAAAGAGCAACGACGATGGAGATTGAAAACTTCATGGTTGAGGTTGTTTCTTTCACTTAGAGTGTAAGTTGTTGCAAGGTGGTTCCGTCTCAAATTTGTGAGACCATAATGGTGTAATGATCCAACAAAGAATAAAAGATCCAAGGTTCCAGATCAGCTTGGCTTCGTGCGTGTCAGCAAATGCCAAGCTGGTGAACACCGCTACGCATCTGAGTAAGAGCGAATTTTGTGTGAGGAGCGATACTATTATTGATAACACGATAAACCAAGCAACTGGATCAGTGTGTGACGCCGATAATTCGCGTCTTGGATTCAGACCAACGATGGGATCGTCACGAGTCACGACGAATGTTTTCTTCTTTCTGACTCGTCTCGACGTCGTGGTGCTGTGTGAAAAGAGTGACTAGAAAGAAGATTCCAATTCTCCGTTTTCGTAGAATGGTAGAATTAGATTACCTGGTACATCACTAGGTACTAGTTTCCGCGCAGGGACCTATTGGAACACATTCTTTTACACCAGGGCTGAGTTTACAGATATGCCATCTCATAGTTTGTGAATCTGCTTGGCCTGGCATGACCAAGGGCTGACTCGGCAGAACGAAGATTCTCGCCTTTTTGTGCACGTCAAAGTTCTTTTTCTATATTCTTGCAAGCGGTCTGTGTTGCTGCCAACATTCGCTTCGAAGAAAAATGAGGTTGCCTGTTTTTCGCTGCTACCAACTCATCCCCACAGTTGTTCTTCTGCGCCTGCGCGATGAACACGTCGCCGTAGGCATATATTTGAACGGGGAAAAACAGATGTCGAACTTCATTTATGAACCGCAAATAACGGTGCCATACCGGTTCACCTGACAAACGCTCCAGGGTACAAGTAGCTACTGGTAAACCTGAAGAAAGCAATTTCTGAACAGTTCAAATCTATTGGATTTCCTGACAGGGAACAATTTACAACGTCAATTCAAGTGCCTGGCTTGACTGGTAACGAGATTCGTAACAAGAAGATTCACTAGGTAGCAAAGACGGTAGGGTGATTTTCACAACTCTTGTATGAATCATGGATTGACTGTGAGTCGGCAAGTTATCTGGTACACGGAAACCAGAAAACACTACTCTTCGCAGGACGGACAAGGCACATTTTGGTCCATCGATTTGACCATTCGCGAGAAGCTCAGCCATTGTAGTTTCGCGACTCTTTCCAGAATGTGTCCGATGAACGCAGAACTCGAAGGTTATCGTGTGAAATTGAACTGGGGAGCACGTGTATCCCCTTAGGAATGAATAAATTATGGACTCCTTCTTCAAGTAATCCACCAACACATTCTGACATGCCAGAAACGTCTGACGATACATTTCATTTCACAGAAAAGGACCACAGGATGGCAACTTCGACGGTGTGACTGCAGCGCCAACAAATATCGACCTCGCTTCGTGGCATGTTTTATACGGTGCAGCAATTTGCCCGTTCAAGGGTGCCTCTGTCTCGTAATCCTTCAATTGGACACGTCTTCAATTGGACACGACTTCAATTTCCACAAGTATTTCTCCAGTGGCATTCTCACAATATGTCTCGCCTCGCCCCTTTTGCACTTCGTACCATCGGGTAACCTTGGTATTGAATTCTTCTGGAATTGGAACGTACACAGTACCCATCGGATCATCGGATGATTTGTAATCATAATCGTACACTTGACATTCAAGGCATTTGTAGATTTCAATGGATTTTGGCAACACTGACATGCGAAAAATCTTGTTGGGCCAAACGGGGTTGAGCGTTTTAGGAACATACGGGGTCTTGCCAATGGTATTGGGCCCTAATGAAACCACAACATAGGGATCTGACGTTGTCATTTTACCAAACAGCTTAAAGGCATGATCCATCGGAACGAGATTTCGTCCCATGATGACACGAACACGTATTTCGTATAAGATAAGAGCCAAGGAGGACTTGCGTTTCATGAGGAGTGAGCGTCGATTGAAGGAACCCAAAGGTCGACCAATGGCCAGAGTCGATGATTTGGCGGGTTGTGTAACCTTGTCGCTGCCATTGAAAAAATCAAAGGACATCATAACATCTTGATACAAGACATAGGCGATGCCGAGCGCCCATAGCTTTTGGACGACATATCCAAAGAAATAGATTTGATATGCCTTGTGGTGATCACCCTGCATCGTCGAGAGGCTTATCAACAGCCAAGATGCTAAGCTTGCGACTATCGACAGATTATTCAAAAGTAACCAATTTGAGACCACTTCTCCATCATTTCGGGAAGAGGCTTGATACTGGTCGTCGACGCTGAAAGCACCAATCGTGGCCAACAACGCCGCAACTAGTGGATATCCCGTAGTCAAGGCTGCTAATGTGAAGCTTGAGTAGGTGCGGAGCAGCAAAAGAGAGTCGGATGCGTCCGTGGAAAAGATGAAAGACAAGACCATGGTGATGTCACGGTATTCGGGTTCACAGGCAATCGGGAGATTTCACGAGAATAGTTTCTTCGAATACAGCGGAGGAGGTGCAATCCCAATAGATTCTTTTGTATGGATCGGGGATAGAAGTGGCTGTACACTGGTTCGGGGAGGCGATCGGTGTGAACAGGTAGGTGTTGTTAACTTTTTAACTTGTGAAACTTTGAGCCTCTTGTGTGCACCGCGATGAGCAAGTTTTGACCCGGCAGTTGGTGCTTGTTTGGATGATGGCGGGTTTCCATACAGATAGAAGGGAGGTGAAGGGAGACTTTTTATTGAGAATCTGCGAGCAAGCCAGGACAGACATTTAGAGCGTCTACTAGCCTTCGCCACCTTCGTGAAGAAAGGCCCATGCCCAATCAGAGCGCATGGAAGGATGGAAGGTGGCTCTCCGCTTCGGCTTTTGAGAATTTAGCTGTTCGCCGCGTAAGTCTCACGACTGGCCCAGGTTGATGTGGGTTGACCTTCTCTTATATATGCTTTACAACAGACATGGGGATGGCGGAAGGTCTTCAAGTACACCAACCGCCCCACGTATATATAGGCCATGAATTTCTGCGCGTTGTGCACCAAGACCAATCGCACTCGATCGGCCATCTATGATGACGCCATTGGTTCAAGCCCTTCGGTTTCTTGCCACACCCAATGACCAGAACCGGTACTTGTCGACGTTTCTGTCTGTTCGAACTCGATTCGACCAGCAAGCAAGGAAGGGATGATTTCTTCTCACTTTTTTCGGCCCTATGGGCGAGCATATGCTCAATCAGTCCTTCAACGATTGAATGAACGATATGGGCTGTTGATTGTTCCCGTTGCCGCCTCTACGGGTAAGGTCGTACCCGTGGCTTCGGAACCTTCTCCACCCTGGATTGCGGCAAATCCAACTCAACGTCACCAAGTCTTGCCAGATATGGAAGTGATTTCAGCAGTGAATAAAAACAAGACACTCTAAACCTTGTCGACATTGAACTGTTCTGAATCTACCGGAACTTGATGATATTTGATAGAGGTCACAATAGACCTCTTTCATTGTGAAAAACCAGAAGGGTTCCTTGGTTCTAAACTAAAAAACAGTGTCGAAACGACATTGAACCAAAGTTGCAAGGCGCAGGAGTGTTCTATACATATTCTTCCAATAGTTTTGCTTCTCATTTAAAAGAGACTAATAAGGACGGTTAGTCGTGTCTTCCTCGATACGATCTGTGGATTCCGGTCCGGAATCATACGACAAGTGGGCGAGAATTTCGGCCACTTGGGATTTTACGGGCTCCTTTGGTGCTATTGGCCTGCCGGACATGGTTCTGGATCCTGAGCCTTGCGACAATGAATGTGTTGGTGAGCTCGTGGGAGAATCTTCCAAATCATCATAGTTCTGTTTTTCTGGAGTGGGCTGATTTTTGGTGGAACCTTTTATGTCACCGACAAGCCCGTAGGCTAGTTCATCATCATCATCATCGTCATCCTCTATAGCTTGTCGTTTCTGCTGTTTTCTCATCTTTGGTGCAATAACAGGAGCATCATCATCGCTGCTGGTGGCCCGCGACAACGTTCGCTTTTGACAGATATCATCCTTCATTCCTGGTCCTGCTGATAGATCGTCATTTCCTTCCGTATTCTTTGGTACATCCTGCAGTACTTTTCGAGTTTGTTGATGTTGTTGTTGATTGGAACTTCTTTTTGTAGTTGTAGTACTAGTTAGTGGATAGGAATGACGGATCCTGTGCACTATTGTCCCACGTGGACGCTGGTTATTTGTGTGCTCTTTATTCTTGCCCCCACTATCGTTGTCGCTGGCGTCCGAAGACATGGAATCAGAAGCCATCTCCAAGTCTCCCGACTTTTTGCGTGATTGTGGGAGTTTGGAATTGTTCGTTTGGTTATCATCATCATCATCATCGTCTGAAGATGCTAACAGTAAATCTTGATATTCGCGTTCCCTATCACGTTGTTCTCTGGAATTGTTGTTGTTGTTGGTGCCAGTAGAAGTACTCGTTGTATTATTGATGGAGCGACGTTGTTTCCCGCTGGTGGCAGTAGTAGGTGACAAGGGCTGAGATCGTCTCGCACTATTCACTAGAGAGCGAGGCCCTGCGGAAGAAGCATTGGTACTGGCATTGGAGCTGCGACCAACAACGTTACCGGTACTACTAGGAAACTGTCGTTGAAATTGTTCCAGTTTGTCGGGTAATTTGCGCAATATCAGTCCCACATCGTCGGTAGATATCGTTCGACTTTTGGCATGATTGGAAAAGGCTACCAGATCAGGAATCATGGCATTGTGCAAATACTGCCACACCAACTCGGTCAATGCTCGGATCGCTCCCGTCGTTGTTCGCATCCCCGACGTTGCATCTTGTTGTAGCACAATATTCAATATATCATATTGCAATGCCTTTCTCAAGTCTCTCTCCTCTTCGCTAATATCCATTACTCACAGTTATTTTTTAGTGTCGTCAAGCAATACGATGCTGGTTTCGGAGTGAAGTTTCGCGGCGGCGCAGACTGGCGACACCCCGCAAAATTTTGGTGCGCCGCGGGCCTCGACCACTCCGATCAAACAAAACAAGGACAACAACGACACGATAGACGGCACATGTGTCAACCGAGACGACAAAGTAGTCGATGCATACACAACGCTTTGGCTAGCTACCGGTAGGCAACTTGTACAAGTAGGAAATTGTGAGATGACATATCGTTTCACTGGCCGTCGACGCCAATTACGGTTGCGAACGACGCCAACTACAAGTACCTGTTGATTGTGGATGTCCCCAAGCTGGAATTGGAATCAGGAATTTCACAAATGACCCTCCTGGTCCCCAGGGACTATTAAATGTTGGGGATGGGCGACATGGCCTCTATTTGGACCACGAAGAACCACCTCATTCACCATAAATGGAATTTCGGTAACGACGTAACGACGAGGCAACTGTGACAAAATGACTCAGCATTGCTTAGCCATGACATGCTATAACGTTGAAATGAGGAGTGTTTGCTTTTCCTCCACCGTTTTTTGGGTACTCAACGCGGACATTCGGTCCAAAATCGGGATTTACAGGCATGACATTGTCCTCTTGGGTCGGTACTGCACTGTGAGTCAGAATTGGCACGATTTTTGTCTGGTCGGCCACGCTGCTTCATCACAGTGAAGTCTGTTGGCTCGAGGCGGAACATGGCCAACTTCTGTGGATTTTGTACTGTTGCGGCCGTGCGGGGTATCTTTCGCGGGAGTCTTGGAGGAAGAAGAAAAGCAGAAAACGCCAACCGGGAAGAAGTGATGGGTTCGCACATCCAATACTTTTTCTCGCGATGTCTTCGTGCTTCATTTTTTCACGATTTTCAGAATTGACGCACGTCCATTATCAAAGCACGCTATTGTATTTTTTCATAGAGACTTTTACACAAAAGGGGCATTTTTACCAACGCACTATTGCAGCAATACAATACGATGAACCCTATTTTGAAGTGTGACGGAGAGAAAAGGTCTCTGCTGTTGCCTCTAAATTGTGATCTACAACCAAAGAATGAGAGCCCTCATCATGCGTCACATCATGGTGGTTATGGCTCGATGTCCGCCGCCGCCAAGGAGTGGCTCCGTCAAGACATTTCAGAGGCATCATCGACTTGCTGTTCGTCCTCATGTGAGGAGGAGATGACATTGTCCGTTCACTCTTCGACAGTGACCTCACCGGACGAGGATGAATATCATAACGACTTTCGACAAGACCAACAACGACCCCTCAGCAGTCAAGTCGGAAGTATGCTCAAATATCAAGATACATTCATGACAGCTTCCACATGTAATTCATCGAGCTACTCTCTAGATGATGATGAAATGGCTACGGATGTGGAAATGGGGCATGTCGTGGAACCGGTTACTTCAGAGGGCATGGTGGTAGGTTTCCAACGGATGATCATGCGAGTTCTCGACATGGATAGGGCTGATGGCCATGACTGACTATTTTATGCTCTGCTTGTTAGATGGATGAGGTTGCATTTTCGAAGGGAAGTTTGTGTGGAGCCGAGCGAGATTTGAGATTTCCTGGATGGGACTTGTACAACCAGTGTCTAGATCACCACCCCATAACCACCAAAGCGTGCACTTCCCTAACGGGATGGTTTCTCGGCGATTTCGTTACTCAGGTAGGTGCTGCTTGTCATACATTGTCAATCATGCGTTGCATACATGCAGTGGGAATGGAATGTGACAAAATAAAAATGCATTGTTCTCACTTATTTTAACGACTCTTTCCAGACGGTCATCACAGGTGGTCCCTTTGATTTTCACCGGTCCATTGTTCTCGCATCGTTTGGATTTTTCTTTCATGGACCGGCGGGACATGTCGTCTATGACAATTTAGACAAGATCATTGATGGAAAGGGTCCCAGAGAGATTGCAGCCAAGATTATGGTGGACCAAGTTCTCTGGTGGTAAGTTTTGACAAGCAACAAAAGGTTTGCTGCACATACGTTTGCATTTCTAACACATTCGTCTCACGCATCATTCTCCTTTACTGTTAGCCCTCTCTTTATGATTTGCTACTTTACGTATATCGGTTTTGCCAATGGAGAAATGCCTTCGACGATTCTTGCAAAAATTCATTCCGACTTGTGGACGGCCGTACAAGGGTCGTGGAAGGTGTGGATTTTGGCTCATGCTATTCAATTTCGATACGTGGCTACCAAACATCGCATTGTGTACATTAATTGTGTGGAAGTATGCTTCATCATGTTCCTGTCCTTTTTGGGCAATCGATGAAACGAAAATGATTCCTTCACCTGTAACTATAGACCACCAACTTTTATGTTACTTTTGGTGACCACCTCACCTTATATAGTTGGGTAGTGTAAATGTAAAACAATTACCGGGTACTTGTCATATGCCAACTTGTTTTCACAGTGAGTACCAGTAACCCCTTGTGAATAACTCCCAACGACGAAAGTGAGACCCATTGGTAACATGGCTTCTTCCGTAGTAAGTTCGTCGACCGCGAAAAGCTGCGAGGTGAAGTCGCAGTCATGGCTGGTTTTCATCGACCTGGGAGTACTTTCAACAATCAACAACCCTTCCTTCTGCTCAAGCAATAATACACTGCTGCTATAAGTTTATGGGCTGGAAACCCTGGGATGACAGTTGCAAAGGAAACACACGAGTCTTTATTCTTTAAAAACAAACCATGACGGAAACAGGCGAAAGTGAAAATGACCAGATAAAAAATGTTTAGAAGACATACACTAGTTCACTACACTTTTCATCGATGGACAGAGCGGATCCCCGACCTTTTATTTACGTCCAAGGTGGAATGGACATTTCGAGTGGCCTGTAATTTGCAACACTGCTATAGTGTCGACGGCAACCAAACCAGGTGCTGCTTATTTCTTGGTTCCAAGGATGGAAAGGAACATGTTAAAGGCGATTTGAACACCGTTGATAAAGACAAGTCGGTGCTTGGTCGAGATGAACTTGAAGTTGATCGCATGGACAAAGGGCCATACCTTCCACGATCCTTGGCATGCCGATAGCAAGTCGTTCTTGATCTTGTCACCAATGGCGGCAAAGGAATCTCCATTGACCAAACCAAGGTAGGTGAAGAAGACAGTCATGAAGATGGGGCACCAGATAATTTGATCAAAAGCAACCTTGGAGGCAACAGCCTTGCCGTCAGATCCTGGGATGAACTTGTCCAACCAGTTGTAAAAGTAGTGTCCCGAAGGTCCGTGGTAAAGGAATCCAAAGGCCGAAAGAGTGACGAATCGCTTGACATCGAATGGTCCACCAGAGATGAAAATCTGAAATCGAGAGAAAAAATTATTAAAAGATTCGTGAGTAAAGACAAAAAGTCTACAAAACTAACAGTAAACCGGTGGCGAAATTTTCAAATTAAGATGGACCACAAAACGCACCTGAGCCAACACGTCACCGAGCGCCCATCCAACAAGAGAAGTGCATGCCTTGGCAGTCAATGGGTGCTTGTCCAATGCGTCATTGTAGGCGGCCCATCCTGGAACGGCACCTCCGCGAACTTTGGTGGGGTCACGGAAGAGTGGGCTGTCGGTAACCGAGTCCTTGCGGAATGCAGGCTTGCTCAATCCATTGACAGACTTTTGTTGGATTGGGTGAGGAGACACACCAAAGGCGGTAGCAACCGAAAGAAGACTAAGGAGGGTAAGAAGCTTCATGTTTCTACTTGTGAAGGGGATTTAATTACTTTCAGGTCGCAAAATGAGCTGGGTTTGCACTGCACCCTAAATTCGATGTGGGACGTGGACTACTTGCACTAGGGCGATTGACGGCAGATTGGCTAGGCTAGAGGTCGGGGCGTGTCAAAAAGATCGGCACAAGTTGAGGCAATCTGGTGTCAAAAGATTCCTTTGATATGCTCCACGCCGGCAGTCGAGAGATACCGACGACGTCTTTGGTGTCATCCATGTCACGCACGAGCGCGCCGAGTGTGACAACTGAAATGAGTCAGAGCTCAGTGGCAATTTCATATAACGATGACGTTAAAGTAGGTATTAAGACGTTGCTTCAAGGTACCATTGATGAAAAACTGAATCTCTTTTTCAAAAAATGGTTCTTTGGTGACCATTCACGGTATTTCGGGACTTTAAATAACGTCAGCGTTAACCCCCGGCGTCTCAAAGAATGCTTCCGAAATAGATTTCGACGGCATCAAATCCCTTTGGCGTCTTCGCCGTTTTCCACTTCCAGCATTTCCATCCTCCACTTCCGTCAAAATGTGAGTCGAAGGAAATGGCCGAGGAAGATTTCTTCGCTTTCTCCAAGTCAATGTTTTCATGAAGCTAGAGGAACACGTTCCTGCCAGCAATTGGACATGTGCTGCTGATCATATTGGTGACTACAAATCATATCGACGACAGTCTGAAGTCTCAACGATTCCTCAAGCAAACTTCCGTCGACACCCTGTCTACATCAGAAAATAATCTTGACAATCACTTGACCATTTTATTTTCATATTTTGGTTTGCGTCATCTTGCTTCTAATGGTCTTAATTTGGCCTTTTCAATTTTTCTTTCCTTTCCTTTCCTTTTGCTAGTCTGCCATTGAAAAACGGGAAACAACCATGCTGTCTAATCAAGGTGACCATATCTTCGTTCTCCTCCGTTCATGGCCACCAACGGTGTCATAGAAAAATCACCCCAAGTCAAACTTTTGGGAATTTTCCAAACAGGTTGTAATCCTGGCGTGTGATACCTCGAAGAAAAGTGACAAAGGATGAAAGACTTTGCCAAGATCAAAGACCAGGATGACTTTTTCGGATACTTGTGAATCTATCGATATTGCACGGATATCCTCGTCATGATCGATTTTCAGTTATCAACGAAATTTCAGTCATGACAAAGAACCGCCGTCCTGCGTTAATAGCGCCATAAATGGAAACCCTCCAGACCGCATCCGAGTCAAAGGGAGTTTCTTGGTACTGATTTCCTTGGGCTGCCACTTGTGCCGAAACGCCAAAGATGCGTTCGGCCAAGTGATGTGGAACAATCACTTCTAAAGACACCGACGATTCATCCGTCACCGTCATGCCACACTGATAGATATTTCTTCCATTTCTGTTGTGGCAAAAGACGCCCAAGTCACCTTTGAATTCTGGAAACGTCGGTTCGACGAGGCGGACGATTCCACAAAATCGCCCCTTCTCGTAATCCTTCTTGTACGGGAGCCTGCTTTCTTGTTCAATCGGTAGCTCCAACGATTTGGCCAAGTAATCCGCCAAACCAGTTCCCAACGGCATGGAACAGGTGCTCGCTCTTTCGCTGGGAATATTCCTCGGACCTGGATGGTTCCCATGAGCTAGGGGACAAAGTCCAGATTCGACATTATACTCCTTTCGTTTCAAACGGTTATTGTGTTGCTCCAAAAGGGATCGTATCTCAAAGGTATTGTCGGGCAAGGGAGACAACCACGACTTCGAGTGAACCATCAATGCTACCCTCGAACAAAGCCATCATAGATTCGAGACTTAGGGCCAGAAAGCATGTCAAACGTTGCACGCGTGAGGTTTACTTACAATGAAATGTATGATCTTGCCATTTTCGTACCCCAACATTACGCAAGCGGATAAATGTGCCTACAGGAATATGATTGTAAATAAGATTCCAATGGGCACGTTCCCATACCACCACATTCGCCACCTTTCCACACAACACACCCGGAATCTCCAAGTCGTCTTGGATGTTGTTGTTGTTGTCATCAACTTGACGCAGTTCTTCTTCGGGATTGTCCACGCCTTTGTACCCTTGGATAATATTGGCAACTTTGGCCACTACTCGGGAAGGTGGATCACCCTCCAACTTTCGTATTCGAAGAGCATCTTCCGAATGTATGGGTAATGGATCATTGGTAGACCCCGTTCCATCCCAAACCCGTAAAAACCCATACGCCGTAATAGCATTCATTTGGTCGGTTGGATAGGGTATTATTCCTGTTACCAAAACAATCAAATCACGATCATGTACATCACCATAGTCTTCATCTTTCATATCAACCATTTCTCCAAGAGTGAATTTGTGTTCGGGATGAATAATCATCGAATGTTCTTGGAGGAGTTGTTGTCCCCAATGCCACAAGGTTTGGGACCGTTCTTCATCCGATTTTTCAAACGAATATTCGTTGGTTGCAGCCGGAATGACCGTCCATTGCGGAAGTGGTGAACCAAAATCAGTTTGTTGTTGCAACAAGGATCGTCGAATAATCACATAGGAACTTGTTTTGCGTCCTGATAATTGCACTTCATCTCTCCACAATTGTAGAGCAACCTTTTGAATTCGAATGACATCGCCAGTTTGTTGAAATTGTGGTAATTTTGCTTCGTGTGTTGCAAAGATGACCAATGTCACGGGTACAGTACAAGATTCATCCACCAGTGTCGCCGATACCATCCAATCTCCCCGTTTCGTTTGACAAGGGACGGTAAATCCCAATACCACCCCATATGTATTAATGGTACGATATTGATGGGCATTGGGGTTCAACACTTGGTATTCATCGTACAGACTCCTTAACGATGCGAGCGGTACATATTCTACCGACGGTGGTAGGTCTGTAACAGGGTCTGGATTATTGGTGAAATGCTTAAGTCGAGGGCGTTTGGGTGCCTCTCCATCAAAGACCATAGGTTCAATGGCTCGTTTCGATGGCAATGGTGGAGTAGGTGAGGAAGGAGATGTGGGGACGGATGGGTCAGGATCAGAGGCATTGCCGGGTAATGATTGGTTGGATGGGACAACAACATTTGTATCAAATGGTCGTGCTTCTATTTGTACTACAACTGTTTGCTGTTCTTGAGGTTGTTGTTCAGGTGGTATGGGTCGGGGGAGT
>SWEM01000142.1:0-63747 GCA_019593585.1 Nitzschia palea | reverse complement strand
ATATTGACAAGATGACGGATGATCAGGGAAGAAGGGTTGTTCGGCAAATGTATTTGATTGACCGACGGCTAGAAGAGGAACGAAAGTACAAGAAGGAAGAATGGTCGGCAGAAAATGCCGTAAATGTGGTTCAGTACAATAGTATGGATGAGGTAGCCCTGCCAGTGGCATCTGCTCCGAAGTGGAAACCCAAACAGACAACGAAATCACACAAAGAGTTGATGGAGGCCATATCCAATGGAGTTGCCGAGCGAGCTTGGGAACGTAATTATCGTTTGGGACGCCCCAAAGCCAATTTGATGGTGACACGGAAATGTAGATGCAAGTTCTGTGTGAATCCCAATCCCTATCAGACACACAAGTACAAACAGATGGAAGAAAAGGGCATTGAAAAGGTTGAAGCTCCCAAATTAGAGGCAAAAGAGGAACCAAAGAAAAGCAGTACCGAGGCATGGAATGGCCATGTCAAGCAATCACGTAACGTGAAACCAGGGGATTGGACCGAAACCTCGACCTTTACTCCTGTGCCTACCGCCATGCCCCCCAAAGTTGCCAAGAATAAAAATGTCCGACGCCCTCATCCCGAACCACCCAAAATCATCGAAAGTCCTCCCGAGGTATCATCGACAACCGAAACAAATCAAGTTGCGGAACAATACAACGCGGAACCAGTCGTTACAATTTTACTCGATGAAACTATGACCTGGGGTCACAAACGGGAAAAGACAAAGAAGCCGAAAAAAGAAAAGCCAGAAAAAGAAGTAACGAAATCCAAGACTACCAAGAAAAAGGTCACAAAAACAATCCAAGAGGAAGGGGTCCGAAAAGAAACCAAGCAGGAAGGATGTACAATTATGTAATGACAGATGGATGCTCCCATATATCAAGGTAGAAAGTTCACATAGACAGTTATATTTTAGTACTAACGTTAGTACTTCGTGAGTAGAGTATCGGTTGTCAAATCGCTCCTGCCGTAGTAGGGTAGCCTTCGACTCCCACGATCGCAGCATTAGCAAGTTCCCGTTAACGGCGGAAAAATTGGCGTTGTGGGAAGCTTCTTACTGTCAAGTTCCAATATTTCTGTTTCCAACTTCCAGCCCAATTCTGTTTCTTGCCCAAAGAAGACATTGACAGTAGTATCGACAGTGAATCAATCTCAATCTCTCTATCAGGTGTGTGTCATGTCGGCTTTTGCTACCAAGGGATGTACAAGTACAGCCGTTTCACGATCGGTCTATGTGGCCCAACTTCGGCGAGCATTTCTATTACGAGCTCATCCAGATCGATTTCGGAATGCCGATGACCAAATCCGACGTGGCCAGGCTACACTCTTACAAGCATTAAGTGAACGATGGAATGCCCAAGACTTTCAAGATTACACTGCCAACATTGCTTCCTCCAGCCATTCCATTCTCATGGCCCGTTCTGCATTTGCCCAGTCCCATAACAATAGGCACCAACAACAAACGCTTCCCTATGTCTTGCAAAAGCGGGATGGTTCATTATTGAAACAAGTGATTCGATTGGATGATTCGGTAGAGAATGTATTAAAGAATCTATCTCAGGCTCTGGAACTCTCGGGGGCAGCATCTTTGCCTGGACCACCTCCTCCCGCCCCGAAAGCAGAACACATGATTGGTGTCGATGCCAACTCGATCTATTGGGCCTCGGCCACAACTCTGACACCTACTACCATGGATCGTTTTGATATCAATACTCAAAAGGGACGAGATCTACTTGCCTTTTTAAAGGCGACCCCTGCCTCTGAAATTGAAGAACGTCGTGCCTTTCGGATGGATGCTTCAGCAGCGGCCTTGGTGGCACGCCGTCTCTTTTCTTTTCAAGCCATTGATGGAGTGAGTATGGGATGGTCTTCCGAGTCGTTTGCCGTATTGTTACGATCCTTAATTCGTCTACATGAGGAGCATGCCTCGAGGTTTCACGTCGAATCCTTTTATCCGCTACGACTAGTCTTTGCCCATGACGATTTTCACGCTGCACTAGATGTCCATGGGGGAGTATTATATTTGCATCCAGCAGCAACCAATGTTCAAATGTTGGAGGCGCTTCAGTCAGTGACGACAAGTCGATTAGAAGAACTCCAAACCAATCGAGTGTTATTTCAGCAGCGTACAGCCCAGCTACAAAATGAACTCGGAGTCAAGGTTACCAAAGGACATTCGTGTTCGTCGGTGGAATATCATGCCTTTCTCCATCGCATTGTCCACGATCCATCATTTTCATCAGGAGAATCAAATAGCACGGGTCTCGTCACTACGACTTCGGCCTTGGAATTGGATCGAGTGCGATTAGTCGTAGAATCTCCCACCGCTTGTCGACGAGCGCGTTTGACCAAGGAGGGATATATCCAAACTCATGCTCTCATGACCTTGCAAGATCTCCGCTTAGCCAAATCCAGACTAGCCGAACAATCTCAACGTCGACAAGAAGAGCAACGTCAGGAAGAGCAACGATGCAAAGAAGCCGTCCAACAGATTCAGTGGGCCATTGGACTCCAAAAGGTGACACGAAAGGGACTGGTTTCACATGCCGAATTCCTGGCATCCCTCTCTCGACTCTTGGAACAGCGAGATATATTTCGAGGCTGGATGGCAGGAAATTCGTTAAACATTGCCGCCAGTGGCCACTTTTGTCATTTAGACGACGATGGGACTTTTGTCATTCCGCACGATTGGACATGATATTTTTCATTTTTTCATTGGCTCTCGTTGATCAGCAATGCCCTTCGTCGAAGCATCCAATATCCACAGGACCTCATTCACAACATTACCCTTGTCAACAATGACAAGCTTAACGATGTGCCATCGTTTAGAATTTTCTCCGTGTTGCAATGGAAACCATTGCTTTGGTGATTTGTCGCAATTCCTGGGACTGAATAATTAGCGGTGGCATGGTGTACAGTAATTTGCCAAAAGGTCGAAGCCAAACACCCTCCTCCACAATGGCAGGTTGGACAACTTTCATGTCCATGGGCTCTTTCATTTCTACTACACCAATTGCTCCCAGAACTCGCACATCTTGAACATACGGAGATTCTTTACAGGGTTCCAGCTCTGCAATCAGTTGCGATTCAATCTTCTTGACCATGTTGGACAATGGATAGGATTGCAACAGTTGCAGTGACGCGAGACTGACGGCGCATGCCAAGGGATTGCCCATAAAGGTTGGCCCATGCATGAGCACTCCTGCTGGCCCTTGAGCAAAGACCTTGGCAATGCGCTCATTCGTTAAAGTGGCCGCAAAACTCATGAATCCACCCGACAAGGCCTTGCCAATACACATGATATCGGGTACGACGTTGGCATGTTCCACGGCAAACATTGTCCCTGTTCGACCAAATCCAGTTGCAATTTCATCACATAGTAACAACACATTATATTCATCGCAGAGTTCTCTCACCCGTCGGAGATAGTGAGGGGAGTAAAACCTCATTCCACCAGCTCCTTGAACGATGGGTTCTAGAATAATGGCAGCAATCTCATCGGCGTGTTTTTGTAACAATTGTTCCAATTCATACGTATCACTTTCATCCCATGGTTCATGATAACCAATCCGAGGTCTTGGTGCAAATAATTGTTGGGGCAATACCGATTGAAATAAATGATGCATCCCATTGACAGGATCACACACACTCATGGCTTCAAAGGTATCACCATGATATCCACCACGTATCGTCAAGAATTTGGATTTTTGACTGGTGGATGTCAAATTGTACCAATATTGCAAGGCCATTTTCATGGCTACTTCAATAGCGACTGAACCCGAATCACTATAAAAAATCTTGTCCAATTTGGTCCCCTCCTCGGTAGATCCTGGTGTCATGGAGACCAATGCCGCTGCCAATTGTACGGCTGGTTCATGGGTTAATCCACCAAACATAATGTGCGACATTTGATCGATTTGATCTTTGGCCGCTTGAACCAAGTGTGGATGAGAATATCCATGAATACAGGCCCACCAAGAGGACATGCCGTCAACCAAAGTCCGACCATCGTGCATGATCAATTGACAACCACTAGCACTCTTGATTGGAACACATGGCAAGGGATTGGGCATGGCAGCATAGGGATGCCAGACATGTTGTCGATCCAAACGAAGAATATCATGGACTGTTAGATCCGTACCAACACTACTTCTACTAGTCAAGGATCGTTGGGGTCGCGGAGAATGATGGGACGGTTGAACCGACGAAGCATTCCATACCAGTGACGAACGAAGAAACATGGAGTCTTTGCTGGAGTATTTTGTTTCTCTCTCTCTCTCTTTCGCTGGTGTCTCAACCAATCAGTACTTGTAGACTGATTTTATCTCTGTCGGCAGCAGTCTCACAACAATCCTTCAGCCGATGCCAACGACCGTTCTGGTAGGCGAAAAACTCCTAAATAACTGTAAACGATCGGATTCGTTGCGCAGACCCGGATGCTCTGGCACTATCAAAATTGAAATTCGCCACTTCCCGAGTCACACATTTTTCATTTTTCGGAGTGAACGAGATTTTGGATTGGTTGGGCCCTTGACACACTGGAACCATTCGCCGTTGTTTCCATGTACAAAAAGTACTGTCAACATATATGTCTTTTATAATCACGCTGCATGTTACCGTAGACGCTAGTACAAATTTGTATGTCGTACAAACTCTGGTTAAATCGTACAGGGCAGGTCATCCAGTTTCTGACGGAATTCGCAAGTCGAATTCTGAAAACCACCCCACCCCAAGAAAAACCCATTTTCACAACCAACCATGATCGTTTTCCATGCTTCTCCTCACCTCAAATTAGGATGACCACCAGTGCTCTTGTCCCGGATCATCAAGTTGATTATCTGTGTCACACTAAGGTTATACCCATACGCTTGATGGATCCTATTGGCAGCTACTTGGGCCGTATCACCTCCATGAACAAGTCGTTCCATGCAGCTCCATACAACATTCCGACGATACCACTTCTGTTTCACACCACCAACTCTACTGTTCCGCTCGGCCGTATTGAACTGCGAGGCGGGTTTCCGACCATCTGATCCATGCCTGTATTCTCGCCAAAGATCTAACAGGGTGCGAGGATTGTGGGAGAGACGAGCTTCTTGTTGCTGTTCCCGGTGAGCCAGAGGATCAACATGTTCTCCGTCACGATGAAGCCCACGTTGGACAACAAAGGCTCCTTCAATGGTTCCACCGAAATGTCGAATGTTGGTGTTCATGCTTTGGTAGTGGCTCCTTGCAAGTCTGTTGCTTGCATCAATCATGGAGTAAACTTGCCGGAATTGTTCATTGATCTGCCTCTCCATTCGGTCAAGCTTTACCAACAAGGCTTGGTGGCTCATGATTCCCGTAGTCAGTTGGGTAACAATAGTACCTGCATTATTACCAGTAGTTTCATTATTGTCTTGTGCGATTTCATCTATCATTAGTCGGTCTTCAATCCTGTAGACGTACAGTGGTACTTTCATGACCGGCTCAGGTTCATTGAGGCCAAGTGTTGCATAGGCAACTGTAATCCGTTCACGGATACCATTTGGTACATCAATGGAATCATCCATTGATACAAACAATACAGCTAAAGCAAACATCTTACATAGATGGTAATCATTAGAGTACCGGTTGCGAATATTCGGTACAACATGCTGAAAAAGCCAGTCATCAGTGATTTCCAAACCTTGTTTCAACTTGTACTTCACCGGACCTCCAACACAAAGGAGACCTTCAACCTTTGCATCAGTGTATAGTTGTCCTGGGTTAATGTAGCGAAAAACTACTCGGGTGCCTCGCTTTTTCCATCTTCCCCTAATCTCGACATCATCGGGAGATGCACCTTTGTCGATGGCGTACTGGGATGGAAATTTTCGATAGCTGTGTGTGCCGACACCACGACTTTCACCAGCTGAACAAGCTTTGAAAGCAGCATTCTGTAAAACAACTGTTTCTAGCTTTGACCTATATGTCTGAATTAAATTTTTTGGACCAGTGTCAGCACCATGAGTTATAAACAAATAAGTGCTGTTGGGGAAGTTACATAAATAGGACTCAAGGTACAGTCCGATATTGGCAAGGATACAAAACACAGGATCCATGGCACCCAAGAGAATCTGGTCTGGGCAACTCCTCTCTTCCAGTACATTTTTTGACCACCTGACTTTGGTTTGCATGGCAAAATCAAAACGGGTATGACCTTTCAAGTCATCGACCTTGAAATGTACCACGTCGTCAATTCGACCAATGAGATGGTACTGCCACAGAGCCATGGTTGAGTATTTCCATGCACAAGTCCAATCACTCTCAGCACGAAAAAGACTGATGGTCATCCGAAACTCTTGCTCCGATATAGCCCTCATTGACTGATCGGAAACACCTTGCCCCCGAACTTCGAGCAGTCGCACCTCTCGTACGAGGTTATTCACAACTGCGGATCTTGTTGGATTTCCTTTTCCATCAATCCAAGGGGGAAGACGATTTGGCATGAAGAAGCTTACTGCCTTCTTCGCATACTCCAATGTATTGGAACGGGCAAAGCTTGGTCGGTCTCCTCGCTCCACATTGTAGTCAGGATCTCCGTATGCCTTGTTGGCCAGCCACCTTTTTATGTCAAGGGGCCCCAGCTCTAGGAGTTCTTCACGAGTGAACCTTGCATTACTTGGGTATTCAACACCGCCATGGTAGAACGTCATGAGATCTACCATGTATGGTTGGTAGGCCTTGCTTGTTGGGTACTCCCATCCATCATCAATCGTGGTCATGGTCAAGGTCAAGTGGTGGTACCGGTAGTTGCTTGGAGTGGGGTGTGATTTCTTGTAATTTTGTAATTTCAAGGGTTTTTTTCCAGGGATCGGCATGTACCGTGCTGCTATCGCGACACAAAAGTTACTCTACGACATAAGGTAGAAATTGAACGATGTTAGAGTAGCATATCTTTCCCAGATCTTTTACTTATGGTGTTACTCGTGAATTTTCGACATTGATTGTTCTTCGCGAACCCTGTAGAAAACCAACATACGGAAGTTCAACTTGTATTGGATGCCGAGACTCCCAATGCTAAATTTATATAGTCCCCATCGCGGGTTGCACTGTCCTTTCTGTTATTGTAGTATCATTTTATATATAATGTACAAGTACCACCAGCAGAGACGACTCACTTTCACTCGCAACGTGCGATTGACAGGCGACATTCCTTGGAATGTCGATCGAAATCTCGATGAACGAATTACCAGGTACACCACAACCATGCTACAACAACTCAGGAAGCCACTCTCCTTGGCACTCTTTCGACAGTCTTCCAGAAGCACTCGAGTGCTCTCGACTAGTAGTGGTGGTGGTGGTGGTTGGGGTGAGATTCACGAACGCCCGGCTTGGACCCAAGAATGGAAAGATCTTGGTCTTGGTTGTTCCTTGGTGGACTTGAGTGATACCACAAATATTTCCAATCTTTTATTTGTTCAAATGGGTTTTGGTGTCGATCAGCATGGAGAGTCGAATGCCACCAAAGCAGCTGTTCGAGCTGTTCGTAATGCCATTGAATTCAACTCGATTCCTGGTGTTGTTGAAGCCATTCCAGGTGGCCGAAAAGAAATGCTCATTCAAGTCAAACTCGGCATTCCTCCCCTATTATTGCAACAGCAGCAGCAGCAACATCCCATGCCAGTAGATCCACTCCAAGTGGCCAAAGTCTTTCCCTATGGACGATTATTACCATTGGAAATTGTTATTGGAGGTCTGTCCTTTTCGACAGGAAGATTGGTACCCGAATTGGGAGATTCCAATGACATAGCAATCTGTGTGGCGGCATGCGTTTCGATTGGATACAACAATGGAAAAACTACCTTGGATTCCATGGGACACAAAGTCTACTCCACCAAGGATGGATATTGAAAGCACGCAGGATGACGAGCAAAAAACTGCAAATCCATCACTTTAGTGGAATTGTACCATTGATATACTAGTACGTCGCAATCACGGCAACGACTTGGTGTTTCCTGGAAGACTATGTTGTGTGACTGTTCCCACCAGAATAGGCACTTACCCAATGCCTATAGAGCGTTTGTAATTTGTTCCGGCCCCGACTCCGCAAATGACATATCTTCGCGGGGTCAATTTCAATATTTGGTAGTTCCGATGATATTACTTTATAGTATTGCAATCATCACCCTTCTGTTTTGCTAGTATACAGTTTCATAGAATTGGTTAATGGATGAGGGATTGCCACATTGTTAGGGATATGAAATCCACGGACGGAATTTGTCACTGTCTGTTCGCTCCTAGCTGGGTATGCGATTGACTAAAATAACACTACATGTACCTAGCAACTTCCACTATCCCATTGCTATCGTTTCATACAGCATCAGTATGCAGGTCCACAGGTAGACACGTGGGGTAAAAGCGCCATAAACATTCCTTCCAGTCATTCGTCTAATATGCCTCACCAGCGATCGAGACATATCGTGGGACAGTAGGCAATGCTCCGCAAACTACTCCTGGACAAATGACAAATGACAAATGTCTCGAATTTCCACGATCACACATATTTGACTTGAGGTATCTCGTTCCTTTTTCGCACCTCGTGTGCAAAACACAAAACCTTTCGTCACCCTCCTGCTCGACCACGGCAAACAAAAAGTACCATCTGATCAATCATCGATGCCACCACACATGCCATCAGATACAACTCGGGCATCGTCATCGAGCTGTGAAGTGCAGTCCTCGCCTCGATTGAAAGAGGATCCGAATGTTTCACTTTTGGAAATCATCTTGTCCAAAGACGATGATCTACGTCACTTGTCTCTGGCGGAATGGTGCCAAAATGCATCAACGGCTGCTATGCTCGAACAATTAGAACAGTTGGATCAATTTATTCGCACCTCCAATAACCTTTATGAAAAGGTTCGAGCACTTTTCTTCTTGTACTCGATCCATCGATTTCATTTGACCGATTTACCCACCGTCGGCACCATTCCCTATGACGGATACAAATGCCTGTTGGAACGAGATTTCACCGCCGCCATTGACATATTTTTAAAGTATCATCGAGAGTCTCCCAGTCGAGCTATATCCTCGGCATTGGCCAAAGCCTATTATAACTTGGGTTTTCAAACCTTGGCCGACCAAGTTCGATCCAGTGTCAAGCACCATCCTGGCAATGCCTGGATGTTTCAACTCCATGATCCTACCCTCCATCCACAACGGATCCATCCCGAGCTACTAGATTCCACCAATACTCGCATTTTGTGCGAGAAAACACCCGTTCGAATGGACTTGTCCCATTGTGGTTGGTCGGATATTTTCTTTTTGGGAATGGATTATCCCGAAGGTGCTCGCGTATTAAATGTATCCATTGACTTGGCGGTGCGAGGAAAGCACGCTCATACCAGTCCTCCGATTGAATCCTATCTAGAAATCCTACATGATGAACCAGTGTTGAAATTAACGTCGATTGACCTCCAATGCAGTGTAACCCTGACGCACATATCGCAAGTCTTTGATTTTTGCAAGGATTATGTTGGTTTATTGCGGGCTGGCATTATTGCCTCGGGCATTGTTCCTCCAGGTTTGGAACATTCTCAAGCAACCCTGGCAGAACTCTTTGCTACAATCATTGGGCCGGGGAAAGGATTGCATCTGACCACCAAAGTGAATGATATTCCCAAAGGGTCCCGTCTGGCCGTTTCTACCAATCTGTTGGGATCCATCATTAGTTTGGGTATGCGAGCCACTCAACAAACATCGACATTGATAGGGAATCTATTAGAATCTGAGCGACGACTGGTTGCAGCCCGGGCTATTCTTGGGGAATGGTTGGGTGGAAGTGGTGGAGGATGGCAAGATTCCGGTGGAATGTGGCCGGGGATTAAATTGATTCAGGGTGTTCAGCCCCAGCCCCAGGATCCAGAACATGGACAAAGTCGTGGACGCCTCTTGCCCTTGCATCGTCAATTGTCAGATGAAGAGGCCCCCGCTGGATTGGTCGAATCTCTCCAAAAATCACTAGTCCTCGTCCATGGTGGCATGGCACAAAATGTCGGACCAGTCCTAGAAATGGTCACGGAAAAATACTTGTTGCGAGAATCCAAGGAATGGATAGCGCGTCAAGAGGCACTGACCATTTTGGATGATATCCTGGATAGTTTGAAAAACAAGGACATTGTCAAGTTGGCACAACTTACCACCCACAATTTCTTTGAGCCTCTTCAAACGATTATTCCCTGGGCCAGCAATTTATATACCGAGACTCTGATTGAACGTACTCGTGGATATTTTGGTGAAGACTTTTTGGGCTTTTGGATGCTGGGAGGGTGCAGTGGGGGTGGAATGGGCTTTATTTTTAAACCAGACGCCAAGCCAAAGGCATTACAAGTGCTACAAGACATTATGCTTACCACAAAGCGTGAAATGGAACATGCACTACCCTTTGCCATGGATCCCGTTGTGTATGACTTTTCCATCAACGACCATGGAACCGTCGCGACCTTTAGCGAGCAAGTTCCGACTTTGTGTTCATCATCACTGGACCACAAGGATGAAATAGATGGTGGTCAAGAAGCAACTCTTGATGGAGTCCTTGGTGCTCTAGGTTTCAATGCGCAAAGTCACGAGAGTGTCCGACAATTATACAAAACTGGAAAAATTGGTCTGAAGCAAAATCGATTACCACCAGACACCACTATTGCGAATGTAGAACCTGAAGATGTGATTATTTCAGATCAGGCCATCACACCAGAAATGGTAGCCCGGGGATGGGAAGAACTAAAGAATGGTACCGTGGGAGTGATCAGTCTTGCAGCGGGAATCGGTAGTCGCTGGACGCAAGGGGCAGGCTGTGTCAAGGCAGTCCATCCTTTCTGCAAAATAGCTGGCAAGCATCGAAGCTTTTTAGAAGTCCACTTGGCAAAAAGTAGACGCTCTAGCAATCTGGCTGGGACTGATATCCCGCATGTGATCACCACGAGTCACATGACTCATGAACCCCTCCAAGCTCACTTGGAACGAGTTGGAAATCATGGTTACCAAGGACCACTTTACATTTCACGAGGAAAGTCGATTGGTTTACGATTAGTTCCGACCATTGCCGATCTTCGCTTTGTCTTTCAAGAAAAGCAACAACAAAAGCTTGACGAACAAGCTCAAAAAGTTAAAGAAAGTTTGGAAAGCGCGCTGATTGGATGGGCTGGATCATGTGGTGAGACTTGCGACTATCGGGACAATGTACCGCTTCAATGCCTTCATCCAGTAGGACACTATTACGAAGTTCCAAACCTCATCTTGAATGGAACCTTGCATACTATGATTCAAGATCGACCTCAGTTAAAGTATCTTATGCTTCACAACATTGACACGGTGGGCTCTTTTGTCGATCCTGGCCTCCTAGGATTGTTTGTTCACTCCGAAGCGGATCTTCATTTTGAAGTCATTCCTCGAGAAATTGAAGACATTGGCGGTGGACTTGCAAGAGTGAATGGCAAAGTTAGAATGGTGGAAGGATTGGCATTGCCTCGTGAGGAAGACGAATTCAAGTTCACATATTACAATTCCATGACAACATGGATTGATATTGACAAATTGCTGTCGAAATATGGTCTTGCACGGGGTGATCTCAGTGACCCAGATGTAGTTTCTAGAGCTCTCAACTCATTCGCGGAAAGGCTTCCTACTTACGTAGCCTTGAAGGATGTCAAGAAACGCTGGGGACACGGACAAGAAGACGTACTTCCAACGGCTCAATTTGAGAAGCTTTGGTCTGATTTGACAACCTTGGATGATGTACGCTGTAACTTTGTGGTTGTTCCTCGCGTTCGAGGTGCACAACTAAAGGAGCAAGCTCAATTGGATGGTTGGCTTCGAGATGGCTCATCCACGTATCTGGAGACTATATGCGAGTTTTAAAAATGAAACAGGCACAATAAAGCCTTCCAGGTTCCGCTACTTTTCCTGGGGCTACTCTTGCCAAGATGACGAATAATCGTGGCAGAATATAATAGTAATAATAGTCCATCGCCGAATTTTACACCTTCGTGCAATAGAAAATTAGTCGTTCCAACTAATGCGCACGTGGAGAAAATTTTTTGGAGGCAGCATCCTCGCATGAGGAATGTGAGCTAATTTTATTGCCACCATTCGCATCCCTCCTTTTCTTACAACATAATAAGAAGACTTGGTCCCAGTCCGACACATTTCCCACTTGTCGTGTTCATGTAAGCAACAATATTCAAACATGTGATGCCAGAGTCGCTTGGTGATGAACTAGGAGATTTTTTCTTGAAAGATTCAATCCCACAGGACTGCAACTCCCATTTTTTCCAAAGCTACAATCACTACTTGTCGTCGATTCACAGTATAAACGCAAATGAGACAAAGTCTTTGACAACGCAAAACATGCCGCCAAAACAATTCGAGTTATTGCAAGCGGAACGACCGCCATGGTTGGAGATACTCTCGGCAACCATATCGATCGAGGATGCACAATACGTGGATCCCGCAACGAATTTGACTCTATTGCACTTGGCAGTCATGACCAACGATACCGACAGCAACAATGCTGCGTCTCGAATCGGTGTGATTCGAGTTCTCTTGGAATTGGATTGGAAAGCCACCGAAGTGGGTTGTTTGGCCCGTGGATTTACACCACTGATGCATGCTTGCCTCATCCATGATCTACAAAATCTAGAGGTCCATGTATCAATGGTCAAACTCTTGATGGAATACAACCCAAGAGCATTTCGGCTCAAAAGTCCCCTGGGACACTCGGCACTGGATCTTCATATCATTTCCATGTCGCGTTTGCACCATGATGCAAGTCCTATGCGTCATTCGTTCCAGCGATCCCCCATTGAAAAAAACATCTACCAACTTGTACAGAATGCTTGCAAGTACTTGTGGGGCATGATTTGGGCATTGACCTGATACGAGGATTGGAGTTGCTCCTACTATGCAACACATTGGAAGTTATGGAGTATGTGGCTCAAGAAGAGGCCCAGGCAGTGGTGCGTCGTCTCCAGGATCGGCGCCGACAACGACGGCGTCATACCAACCAATCCCTTGCATTGCCCAATGGATCGCGCCATGTACAAGGCTTTTGGGTATGGGACTTTCTGATAACCATGCTTCGAGCGGAACATCACCATACCTTTCAAGATGTCAAACCTGTGCCACCGTTCAATGCCTTGCATGTGGCTAGTCAAATTGATGATTTCCCCCTCCCATTTCTAATGTTGTGTATGCGGGTCTATCCTGTTCAAATCCGTACACCCAATGTTGTGAAATCGGACTTGCCAGTGCATTCGGTAGCATCCTGGAATGTTCGATGCAAGTCCAAGATGGCCCGAAAATCCATGACCCTTTCCCAACTGTTGACCGAATATCCAACATCGTCGCAACACAAAAATGAGGAAGGGAAAACTCCACTCATGTTAGCCATGAACACGGGTACAGCTTGGAACATGGGTCTACGACGTTTGAGCATGGCCCAAAACAAGTGACCAATTGTTTCGTTTTTACTAACGGTGTGGAAGAGTAGCATTGCCTTCATTTGTTTTTATTGATCTCCCATACATCGATAGCTTGTGGTTCGTAGTTTTGCGGAGCTACATGTGAAATATGTGTCATCTGTCGCATGTCATATCCTCAGTTTGAAAACGTGTGCCATTGATCGTTCGCTGTCGTCTCGGGAGATTTTTGGTGTCGCAGGCAATTGTATTCGTGTCGTGGTTGCGAAGTTTTTCGTGCCGCCTCCCTCGCTACGGGGAAACTACAAGTACCGTACCTGGTACGTCCACCGCTTGACGAAACGCGGCGGAACAAAAAGGGTGAAAAACGTTCACTACCGTAGTCACTCTACTGCTACGCCACCGGTACTTATCCATTCAAACAGCAGACGCCACCCGAACAAGAACGATAGAACCAACTTATTATACCGATACAAACTCACGTTTGTTGCCCCAATCGACTCAAGATTGGTTCCAAGTCTCTTGTGACTGCAATCCAAACGCATTGCTTGGAGGAAGGATTTTGCCGCTAGAGTGGATTTTGCCGCAACGTCCCATCCTTTTCGAATCTCGCGAAACACACAACGGGAAGTCTATCATCCATTGGTTGCAACTGAAAAGCGAGCGACTAGGCCGGAAACACGTACATTGGATATTGCTCGTGTCCCATCGCGATGCGCGTCTTGTTGCCTCTGAGGAAGCAGTCGGCCAATAATAAACAGTCGAGTAACGAGAATCTTGTGGAATTAGAACAAAGCGAGTTGGAAAGTGATAGTAACGTTGCCAGCCTTCCGACGGAAGAGGAATTAGCAGGACCAGCAGATTTATCCGAGGACGCAGGGACAGATTCTTTGCCCCCAACACTCTCGGATTCCTATTTGGATCCATCGTACGCAGTAGGATCGATAAAGGGCATCGTTGCGGCCCCGGTCAAGAGAGCCTGGAAAACTACTGGTCTGGCAGAACCAGACCGAACACGAGCCGTTGCCTCACCACGAAAACGTCCACGTTCAACTCTTGACGATACCAGTAAAAAGCCTGCCTTCGAATCAAAGCCTCCAGCTAAACCAGTGTACAAAATGGGTCTCGGAGCACCAAACCGTAAAGCAACTACTCCATGGTACGGAACATCTAGTTCTGGTAGACCTTTGGTTCGAAGTTGCCTCGGGGAAGATGAGGATCCTACTGTGGAACGTTCACAGGGAACGCGTACAAGTGCTTTGAACGACGATGATATATTCGCTATGGAACTCAAAAGGCGTGGACTGGAGATACGAGAACAGGAAGGAGATGGCAATTGCTTGTTTCGAGCAGTGAGTCTCCAGGTCTATGGCGATCCATCAATGCATAGCCAAGTTCGAAATCAATGCTTGGACTTTATGGTAAGCAAGCTGGAATATATCCTTCTTTTTCACTAGTTTTACAGTTAGCCATAACCTCATCCACCATTTTAACAGGAACGAGACAAGGAGCACTTTTCGCAGTTCATACCAGATGAAGACTTTGACAGTTACATACAGCGCAAGCGTCAGGACGGTGTACATGGCAACAATCCCGAAATTCAAGCCATCAGCGAACTCTTTAATCGACCAATTGAAGTCTTCTCTCCCGACAATGGCGCCACGCTACTGAACATATTTCATGCAGAGTACAAGACCGATGATGCCCCGATTCGATTATCCTACCATGATGGTAATCATTACAACGCCGTCGTGGATCCGTTGGTTCCAACCGCAGGTTTGGGTCTTGGATTGCCTGGTTTACAACCAGGACTTGCTGACAAATTGCAAATGGCGAAAGCTCTGGCCGAGTCCGATGCGACTGCCGATCAAATGGAACTTGAAAGAGCACTTAAGGAATCACAGGAAGATGAACTACAACGAGCCATTAAAGAAAGCAAGTTGTCTACAGAACATGTAAGTACTTGGTTCTAGATGGCGACGACCTTGAATACAGTGTGCGTTCCATTGCTCACGAAGGTTGGTGTTTGCGCTCCCATTTTTCTAGATGCATAGTCAGGAGGCAATGGCCCTATCGGATGTTGACGCCACTTATTTCGAGTTGGAGCAAGCCGCGCTGGAACATTCGTTGGAGACACATGTACAACTTGAACATGGGAAAAAGCAGCGTGCATCGTCCTCACTTGAACAGAAATCTCAAGATCAAAGCAGGACAATCAATTCATTTCCATTTTCTTTGGCGGATCCATTGTCGCCACCACTCATTGTAAGTCAAACCTATGGCTTGCCGTTTGAAGTAATGGATTCCAAAACAATGTCTAACAATCCATCAATAGGCGGTTGCATCGCTCCCAAAGTATCAAGCTGACATACCAGAAGTGGCTGCTGCTCCTGGAGCGGCATCATTCTCTTCCGCAACTTCAGTCGCTTCTCTTGCCTCTCAGAACTGTGACGAAGTACCAACACAGGTGCTTACAGTCGATGACTATCCTCCAGTCGTGCAAGAATTGGTCCTGAATGGTTTTGAGCTTGCAAAAGTAGTTCGAGCTGTGGAGCTTATCGGAGACGACTTCGACGATTTGTTGCCATTTCTGATGTCGAATACAGGATAACCATACTTTATTAACTTCTACTTTACTGCACACACTTGCGTGATTAAAGCCTCTACCAGGTACATTTATACAAAACAACGTTATGTGGCCGTGTCTAACAAAGGGAGAAATGCGCTCTCGTACTGACACCGATTAAAATATCCATCAGCAGCACAATGGGCCAGGAGGTGTGAATATACGGCGCCACATTGTATTTTCAAGATGTCACGTTGTGTCTTGTAGTACCCGGTCAAGGCTCGGGGACTTGTGACTCTGAATTCATATGGTACGGAGTACAAGTACTCCAACGGAGGGCAGTACCGTAGGTACATGGTAGTGGCCGTCCAATACGGTAGTTAGACAAGGCAGTACAGCAGCATCATTTTATTGCCATTTAATTCAATGCCCTGAACTTTCATCACCTCTCTAGCAATAACAAATATGTGAGCACTTTCAAATTTGTTTTGAGAAGCATTGGACATTGCGATTCGTGACTGGTCACAAGTCACACCGATAGGACGACCATCTCATGTCACATGCCTCTTCTTACCTGGTACCAGGTACTTCCTTGTGCTCGCGATTTTAGACCTCGGGGAGGGAATCTGATCATTTTTCAGCAGGTAGTACAAGTAGATTCACGTACAACCCGAAAATCAGTCGGTATTCGTAGATTCGCGTTCGTTCTCGTCTATAAATCGTTCATGAGAAATCTGGGGATGCGACAGGATTTCCACCTAAACAGTGTCGAAGACCATAATTTTTGGTTCACACTGGTAGTATATGTTTCGTGTTCCACGAAGATTACGTGGCCATCATCATGACACCCATCTCTCGAATCCGAACCTCGGCGATTGGTTGGAAAATGCAATTGCATGCATGATTCGACACCTTCCCGCTCAAGTAGGCACGATTGGCACAACACTCTGGCCTTGGTAGGAACACCCATCAAGTAAAGATTTTTGCGTGATGTCGCGTGTGAAACACGGCGCTTGATCGGCATCGTGTTTCTGAAATGCCCTCTTGAAGTCGCGACGACTTCCAGGTTCTGCAAATCTTACAGTACCAGAACGCACATGTGACTTGTTCCATTTGAGGCCGTACATTAAACACGCAGATGACCATCTTTTCTTCACAAATTACTTCGGCATGTGTCAGTCCTGCGGTCAAAAAAGCATTCCCCGATTTCGGGAAGTTTGATGTCTTTGCCTGTCTCCGACAACCTCACCAGATCTCTCTCCTCCTCTCCGAACACTGACGACCTACCAACAAAGGAATTCAATTCCTTGCCCTCAAGACTCTTCCAAAAACTATTTACACAAGCATTATGAATAAAGAAAAGCGATCCTTACCGAGAAGCATGGAGGAGGAGAATGCTCCACCCAATAGGACAAAAGCTGCCTTGTCTGAATCTCCCGATGATGCCGTGAGTCTCTTGCTTCTCTTGTCGAGGGGTCCCTGCAATCCGGATGACTCTGTGCGGACGAAACAATCTGCACCTCAGTTACCTCAATTAGTAGGACCTTTTGGTCATTACCGACGTCGCAAGAACAGGTCATCATCGAGGGTAGAGGGCTTTCGAGGACGAGTGGTACGATTTGCGCCGCAGGGGCATCCACATGTAGTTTCACATGTGTCCGACGATGAAGATGAGCGCGAACCAGCAACATGTTCTTCCTCTCGAAAAAGGAGATGGTTTGAATCTCAAACATCATCAACTCGACACACAATCGACGAAAGCCCGGTAGACTATACGAGCAACATTCCACTCTTTGCTATGGCTTTAGCGCCTCCACCGCGCCTTCCCAATGTTGAATTCGGTACCATCGTTGGAGGGAAATCACGGGATTAAATATCTGCCGCCTGCCCTGTTATTCTGGAAGATACGTCATGTGTGAATGCTCCACATTGGGGAAACGATCACGAATTGCGTGCGTTCCTTGACATCCTTCTTGACATCATGGCGCTACTAAAGTTGCTTGTTTTAGAGACATAGATGCTTCATATACCTTTACTTAACTGCCGCTACATACACTTCATCTTGCAGCCATACCATAGAAAGCTTACTGCATAGATTAAGTTTACTAGTATTGGGCTTTATCCCATTGAAAATATCAAACTAGCCGGCTAGCGTCCATGATAGGTTTGACTGTTGTAGCGTCGCTCGCTCATCACTCATTCCAACTAATGACTACAAGCAACCTTCTGTGAGGGAAGACTAGTGGGAAATCGAAATTGCGAAGTGTTGATTGGAATGTCATGTATTTTCGCTGTCTGCCCTGCCTTTATTTGCTGGCAAGAATTATCTTTGTATCTGCAAGTTAGAGAGCAATCCCCATCTACCTAGTTTTTTCCTCCGCCTTCCGCGGCCCTCGTTCATGTATGCGCTACAACGTAGTGCAAGGTCCAACAAATAACCTTTCTCTATCAGTTCCACGTATCCAGTTGTCCAGCGTCAGCAAACTCAACCCTTTAAATCCATGTCGTTGTGACGCATGAAACCGGACAAATTGACACCAGGAATCTGGAATTTTCAAAGCACGACTGGGCCTTGATTCAGGATGTCGCTGTGGATGCGTTGAAATTACGGGACTGCGCATGTAACCAAACCAAGGCGATCTATTTAGTGACCTAGATCGCTGAAAGAAACTATATCCCCTGGCGAACACGGCGAATGGCGAATCGTCACTGTAGTACAGGTTTTACACAGGCTACGTGTGTCGACTGCGACAAATTCTCGCGACTGGCGATCATCGCCCAGCAATCGCTGCCCCTCGCTCATCTTTTCGCCAAAGACAGTAGTGGAACCATTTACGGCGTGACCGCCTCAATGGCTGATCACAAGTTCGGGAACATCGGAAGCCCGCGTTGCTCGATCGTGTAGACAGGATGAGTCAACAAGCGGAAGGAAAGACTTCAACAGATGGTAGCAAGTCCACTGAGGGGGACTCTTTGCCTGAGTTGCGAGAGCACGATGTAGTTTGTGAGAAGGGACGAGGTGATCATGAACGATGGCCTGGGAACAGACTTTACCGTTCTTTGATCAACAAGTTTAAAGATTCTTATAACGATCTTGCCCCTGTTGAGCGTTCGGGTATCATTGGTACTATTGCGTCCACGATCAAGGACAAAAACGGTTGGTTCGTGCAACGGGATGATGCTACTGGAAAGTGGTGCGAGTTGTCCGAGGAAAAGGTTCGCAAAAAGGTTTCCGACGATCTTCGTCGCGAAGTTCGTCGACGCCGGGAAAAGCGATCCAGCAGCACCATGTTCAGTGCCAAGTTGAAGGCATTGAAGGAAATGGAAGAGGACGTTGACAACTTGAGGGACATTCTCCAACCTGTGAACGATCCACGCCAAGCAGATGTACTTTTCGGTCCTGGAGCACGGCGTCATCCTGGCAACAAAACCTATTGGCGCCTCATGAAAATGAATCTTGACCACTACATCATTTCACCATATGGTGCTCGATCCATGATTAGTCGAAGCATTGTCCAAGGAATCCGCGATCAGTGTGGAAGGTTCTTAGAACAAGATCCCAAAACTGCTATTTGGTACGAGATCAGTGATAAACGTGCCATTGAGAAAACATCCCACGCGTTGAGTAACAAAAAGTACAAAACACGCAAGAGACATCCCGATGAAGGCGAGCAGCATCCTTTCAAGGGATACAACGATCTAGACGATGAAGAGAGCGATTGTTCCTCCGACAAGGAATCCGAGCCCTCACAAGATTCGGACGAAAGCCCGACTCGTGCCAAAATGATGTCCAAGAAGTTCCGATTACTAAAGCGAATGGATGGTCCAGAGTTTGATGATGACGACAAGGAATCTATTCCGCATGCAGCAAATATTCTTGTCATGGGATTTCCTCGAACTAACGATATGTCATTGAGCAAAATGGTGGTAGAGCCTCCTTCGTCCCCTCCTACGACCAAGGAGGCGCGAGTGATTGTATCGCCGAACGATTCTAGATCATCCACCTCGGATGTGTCGAAAGAGGAATATCCAGAGTACGAGTCGGGGTTTCGACATGTACCCAGGCGAGTCCCACCAGTTCCCGAGGCAGCCGGTCCTCACCCACCTCATCATCATGGCTTTCACCACTACCACCACAAGGCCGAAATTGAACCACGTCTACGACATTACGAGTCCTATATTGACGAGGATCACTTTCACTCAAGGCGGGTAACTTACAAAAAGGTTCCCTCGCCTTCGTTTGTCAGCCATATGCAGGAGGATTATGCTCCTATCCGGCGTTATGTTGACCACCCCCCTCCCCATATCGAGGCAGAGTATCTTCCAACGCGAGGGCCTCCTCACCACCACTCATCACCGTCCTTTGCTACTAGTCATCCCGAACGTAGGATCCTAACGGCTCGTAGTCCTTCGGCAGGTGGTGGATATTGGGTGCGGGATTGGGGAAGTCCTTCTCATCGTCGCTCGGACGAATATGGTTCGTGGCGCTAGTTTGGGAATGATAAGACTAAGGTATAAAATTAATATAGAGTTTCACATCGAAACTCGGGATGCAAAATATATAAAGGTAAAACTTAGCCAGCAGAAAGATGTGATAAAAAAGAATTTACGTGTAGTACTAACCATTTTAGTCGGAGGAGTCTAAAGACTCATTTCTCGATAATCAAACGGCAACCACAAGTACCACAGCTGCCTCCATTTACCGTGATCAATCATCTCATCACTGTCCGTCCCTTTGCTGTTCAGCAATACTACCGTACTCGGCAAAGGGTCTCGACAATTTACAAAATAACATTTCCTACACACATTACTAAAATGTCTATACGAACGACTTGTCAGGCCATTTTGGCATCCCATGGCCGTATAACTGCAGCAGGTGGATTGCCATCGTCATCATCATCGTCGTCGTCTTTTCTGCCATTGATTACCAAACGGTGGGGAAGTGTCCGATTGATTGCCTTGGAAGATTTACCTCATACCCGTGGATACAAGGGAGATGTCTTGACGGTCAAGGCCGGGTATGCCCGCAACTTTTTGATCCCTCAGAAAAAGGCCGTGTACGCCACACCCCAAAACTTTGCCAAACTGAATATTGTCGATCCAGAGTATGAAACAGAAGAGCAACGCTTGGCTCGATTGCAACGAGAATCATCCTTGGACAAAAAGGCCGAACAACATCTCAAGGAGGCTGACAAGTTGAAGAGATATTTGAGAAACAAGGTGGTACGTGTGACTATGCGATGCGATGCGATGCCTTGTATGGCCAAATGGCCAAAAAGTCTAGTGAGCCACGTGTTCTAACACTTTTTTCTTTGTCATGTTGCGCGTGTGTGTGTGTCTTTGTGTTTTCCATTTGTGTCGTGCTATTCTGTTGGTATCATTTCCTATTTCATATATTTATTGTTTATTGTTTAGTTGACTCTCTGGCGAGTGGTCGATCCCAACTCGATCGATGCCTTGCATCCTGGCTTTGTCACGGCATGGAATCTCCGTCAAAAACTGAGTAAGCAACTCAAGATTGATTTACAACCTCATGAAACGATTCACATTCATCCCCTAGATTCCTTGTCCCATTCGGAATTGGATGGCAACAAGGCTCAAACCATGGTGGAGGAATTTGAACCCGAAGGTCCCTGCACCATGAAAATTCGCAAGCTCGGTGACTATGTGGCCAAGATTCGTTTGGATGGGAATCATTCCGTACCCCTTCGATTTGTCATTCAAAAGAAATTACCATAAAAAAACAATAAAAGAATATAACTCGAATAGGTAGTAGGTAATAGAAATGGAAAATGGAGACAAAAGATACAATAGTCGTGGCTTATCTTTTGGTGCTTATGGCTGAATAATGGACATTTACTGTTAATGCATCAACTTTTTCGTCGTCGTACCTGGTATAGAATAATGCATACTAACGTATTAGTTTTTTGGTAAATGCGGGTAAACGTCTATATTGCTGATTTGTTGTTAGTAGTTATTGTTTGATCCCGTCTCCCAAGGGAGACTTCCCACATAGTAGTATTGTTCTCGAACATGAAGGTACCGTATCATCATCACAGGGTAGGGGTATTTTCTCTGGCTGGCAGGCACTTGTTTTTCATTTAGATGTTATCACGGAAGGTGATTTCACCAGTACTAAAGGGTGGTTCTACCTTGATGACTCGTGCGCCTTCACTCACAACATTGGTGACCAAAAGTTTACCATCAATTCCAAATTCCTTGGCGCATTGGATCATGGCCTTGGCCACTAGGATATCGGTACGTTCCTTTTCTCGTTGGGCAAAAATGTCTCCACTCGCACCACTCGTCAAGGCCATGACGGTGGGTCCCGCCCCGGATAGGTAGGCACAACAAGCACCCGCATCTTCGGCGGCTTCAATCATGGGGTACAAATACTTGTACAATTTGTCCCCACGTTGGGGTTGATGCAACTTGTCTTGGACACCATATTTCAAATTGTCCAAGTTATTACTGCACAAGGAATGAACCAAGATAGCCGCACGACCAATGTTATAGGCAGCTTCTTCACGGGTGACGGTACTCTTCAAGACACCTCGAGCATCCGATGTCTTTCCAATAAAATCCGGAATAAACATGACCATTTGCAACCCTGCCGGACACGGAACACGTTCCGTCATCCACCGAGTTCCATTGAAAATACCAAGTTGAATACCTCCATATATGGCGGGTGCCACGTTATCCGGATGTCCCTAGAAAGACAAAGTGGTGGCACCAAAATGGAACAAAAATGAAGAAAGTGAGGCATGCATGGATGGCACAAACACGGATGATTGATTTTTGGGATGAATCCAACCTACCTCAATCCCGGCAGCAACTTGAAGGAGTGCCTCGGAACCCCAGCATGGAAGTCTATGTCCCGCCAAGACTAGACCAGCGACAATACCAGCCACAATAGCGGCCGAAGAACTTCCCAGTCCTCGGGCATACGGGATACGAGAAACCACATGATATTTTAAAAGTGGAACTGGTTTCCCGGCAGCATCAAAGGCGGCCTTACACCCCACCACCATGTAGTTGGTGTTATCCTTTGGCATTTCTTCGGCTCCTTCACCTTCTGCAGTGATTTCAAACTTGTCTGACCGAGTGACGGTTACCTCTGACCACAAATCCACTGCAATACCAATGCAGTCATCTATACAGGAGAAAATGAGTAGCAAAAAGGGAAGCATGAGTCTTCACTCTACTGTGCCAAACGACACGTAGGAATAGGCGTGTCACAACAACAATCCGGCCAACCAACGCACGTCATGCAAACAACGTACATCCAGGCCCAACATTGGCCGAAGTAGCAGGAACACGAACCGTGACAGATTCTCGGGGTGAAGAGTTTTCATCTTCAATTTGATACCTGGTGGCAATACGACGACGCATCTTTTCCTCGTGGTTGTGAGGAAAGACAATGTTGCTACCCGAGTCTTGTCGAGTCAAAATCGGCGGAGGGTCATTCATCAATACCGTTGATTTGCGCCATCGGGGAGGCTCGGGTTGTGCTGGTTTCTCAATCATCTTCATGGCCATGACGGCCAAGGCAGCACCAGCAGCTGCGGCACCAACGGCTGTGGCCAGTAATTTGGAATCTTGATTGGACGACATGATCAAAAATTGACTGTTGAATTGGGTGATGGATGGATAGATTCAATGACGATTCAAGCAGTCACGGCAAGGGAGATTTGGTTCTGCTTAGTTGCCTTGTTGAGACAGCGAGCAGTCCAAGCCAAGTGATCGATAATCAGAGGATTACCAGTACTTGTAGTGTCTCCTACAACCAGAAGTCCAAATGATGCCTTTAGCCTTTTGGTCTGGTAAATGTGCTCGTTGCGAAAACGAAGAAAACCAACCCTCTTCACTTCCATCGGCGTGATGACAAATCACACGGCACGGGCATTTCGTGGTCGGCGACGGCGACTTGTCGAACACATGCGTGCTTACCAAGTCTGGCTGTATTTGTACTTTGGTCCACACGGCCAATAGCAGCCCCAAGTACTGGATACAATGTACGTTGAAATATTACCAGTGAACTGGTATACCCAGTCTGAGGGCAGTACTTGTACTGCAAGTGTGACAAGTGACATCAGTGGTCTGCCCTGCGCTACCAAGGTGAATTGATTGTACTTCCCCGTGGATGTTATCAGACGAAGGACAGGCCGACACGCACCCCTCTGTTTTCCTTTTCGTTTCGCCGAAAGCATGTTTTTCCATGCCGAGGACGATGAAGAGCAAGTAACTGTAAACTCTCTCACAGTTCAAGGGGAATTCTACGATACATTGCCAAGAATAATAAATCAAATTGACTTTCTCTCTCTGGCGTCTGAACCAAACGTTGATATTATATACCCGTAGAAGAATTCAAGTTCATGATGAAATCAATTGTATTTCTGTTGTCATGTTCTTGGCCAGTCGTCTCGACGTTCCAAATTCCTTCAAGCCACGCATCTTTAGCCCCAAGAACATCCACGACTTTGTTTGAGACTGTGGAAGAAACCACTGATGCTACTACTACTATCACCACTACCAAAGCTCCGATTCTAGAAATTCAACGACGACGAAATCTGGCCATTATTTCCCATCCCGATTCTGGAAAGACCACCATGACGGAAAAATTACTCTTATACGGTGGGGCTTTGCAACAAGCGGGGGCGGTTCGACAAAAGGCTGAACAACGGGCCACCCAATCCGACTTTATGGAAATGGAACAAGAACGTGGTATTTCCATTAGTTCTACCGTCATGAATTTTGATTACAATGGCATGCGAGTCAATATTTTGGACACACCCGGCCATCAAGATTTTTCCGAAGACACCTACCGTGCCTTGGCGGCAGCCGATAATGCCATGATGTTGTTGGATGCCGCCAAGGGTTTGGAACCCCAAACTCGCAAATTATTTGAAGTTTGTCGCATGCGGCGATTACCACTATTTACCTTTTGCAACAAAATGGATCGACCGGCCTTGACCCCCTATGAAATTATTGATCAAATTCAAGCGGAATTTAATCTTGAATCTCATCCAATTCTATGGCCGATTGGAGATGGGGATCGATTCAAGGGAGTGTTGGATCGACAAGAAAATATTGTTCATCTCTATACCAAGGCGGCCCAACGAGGTGGCAAAGCCGAGGTCGTCCAAGTCCCCGCCGATGATCACGAACAACTGCAGGCCTTGATTGGGGATGATGAACTCTATGATAAACTCATTGAGGATATAGAAATTCTCAATGAACTCATTCCACCCCTGGATATGAAACGAGTCTTGGCCGGAGAACAAACTCCCCTTTTCTTTGGATCGGCCATGACCAATTTTGGTGTGCAATTGTTCCTTGACAAGTTTTTGACCATGGGTACGGCTCCTTCGCCCCGACTTGCCATTACTACGACTGCCATTGAGGATAAGGAAACGATTCCACCTGAACATGAAGAATTTACTGGATTTATTTTCAAGACCCAAGCCAACTTGGATCCCAAACATCGAGATCGATTAGCCTTTGTTAGAGTCGTATCTGGAACCTATGAAAAGGGAATGAAGGTTGGACATTCTCGTAGCAAGCCTGGGAAAAAGTACAATTTGGCTCAAGCTCAAGCCTTGTTTGGTGCTGATCGAACCTCGGTAGATGTGGCCTATCCAGGAGACGTGATTGGTATCAACAACCCAGGATGTTTTGCCATTGGGGATACCCTCTTTACTGGGAATAATCGAGTGGCCTTTCCCGGTATTCCCTCGTTCTCTCCCGAAAAATTTGCCTATATTCGAGCACCCAATCCTTCCAGTTACAAATCCTTCCGAAAAGGTATTGACCAATTGCTGGATGAAGGAGCGGTCCAAGCGTTGCGACAACGCAATGACGAAGGTGGTGGTCCATTGGTACGAAATTCATAACGAATGCTTGGTCGTATTGGTTCCGTTGAAAGATTTCTCACCAGACTCTTTTATTTTTTAAATTCTCCAGATGCTTGCGGCGGTGGGTCAATTACAATTTGAAGTTGTTCAAGCCCGACTGAAAAATGAATACGCAGTGGAATCAATCATGGAACCACTGACATACACCATGGCACGATGGGCGGATGCCGGCTGGGAGGCGGTCGATAAAGCCGATGCTGCTGGCAAGTTGTTTGGTATCATGATCGTCCAGGATCGATGGAAACGACCAGTCTTATTATTCCGCAATGAGTGGAAGGCTGCTAGTCTTGCGGAAGAAGAAAAGTCTCTAGAACTAAAGCCGTGGTCTCAGCCTCCCGATTTCGAAGGATAACTGTAATATAAAACTAGTTATTTGTAGCGCCTCAAATTTACTGTTGTTAGTATGTAATGAAATTAAATTGCATCATCGATCAGAACCTTGGAATGCCGTGGTTAACACTTTCGGGTTGGATCGTAAGAGACCATAAATCGTTCGTAATGATTGTGGATCGCGATCTTCCGATGTCGATGCTTCGGCGGAACACGCAGCCGTCATGAATGGATAGAGACCCGTCTCTTTCGACTGAATTCGTAATGATTTTGGAAATGCTTTGACCAATCTTCGGACACCACCCTCCCATGTCGTGCCAGTCTTGGCGGCGAGTTCCAGGGCTGTTTCACCTCGGCAATTGGTGACCTTGATGGCCATGGGATTTTCTTCCAAGAGTTTGGTAATTGCTTGTGATTTGCGAGAGACGCACAAGGCTTGCGTGGTACTATGGTGGATTCGTCCCAGCGGCCACGAACAAACGGCGTGCAAGGGCAAGTTGTCCAGGCTGTCCTTGTCGAGCACCAATTGCTTGACTTGCCGAGGAAACGTGTAAATGGCAATACTGAGTACCGGTGCGGGACATGCCAGTTGCATCGCAGCGGCATGAACCGCAGCAAAGGGGGAGCCTCGTTTCTTTTGTTTCAAGGATCCATATTTTAATATCATTACCGTCCATGTCCAAATCCACCATTTGGACACGCGGTCTAGAACTTTTTGTCGCCGGTGTGGGACAGTAAACTCGCTGGTAATTGTTTCATCCTCCTCCTCCTCTACCCAATCATCGTCATCATCCATTAAAGCCTCGGTAAAGGCTTTTGAATTGCACTTGTACAAGAGCTCAATGGGTCCACGAATCTTGTCACCATTCAATCGATTATTGGCCAAGCCCGGGCTATGGGTCAAGAGAGTACGCAAAACCGAAGCCGATGTCCGCCCCAGGCTGGTAGAGTCTTCCTTTGCTTGGTGATGATGACTGTAACTAACCACGTGGATATCCACCGCACTCAAGCCATCCGGGGTAAAGACATGGATGGATTCGGGGCAGTACTTTAAAAAGAGTCGGACCATGGTGGCTGCACTTTCCACATCGTACCTATCGTTGCATACTAAACATGCATAGGTCAGGGGGGTATATCCATTCAGAGAACATCGAACCGTGGCCAGGTCGGGATGGCGTTGGAGGAGCGTTTCTAAAAGTTCCAGGGGAGCTTGGTTGAAATCGGTCGAGCTGCTTTTGAAAGCATCGATATATCCCGTGCGACTCATGACAATCATGTGCATAATCGTCGTGCCATCTTTCTTGTACACATAGGTAATGTCACGGGGTTGAGAATTCTCGAGGCATTTCGAAAAGTCATCCCACAAACACTTTCTGGCAAATTTGTAGAGGGAAGGAATGGCAACGTCCTTGATCACATTCTTGGCCATGGAAATCTTGCCGAGAAGATTGGGTGCGCGTTTCTTCATACCCGAATCCGAAGGCGAAAGGAGAAGTGGCGACATGGGTAGACTTAGTTTGGCCTTGGAATTTCCTGGCGTCGTTGGTGAGAGCAGATTGGGAGCCAAAATTCGATGAATGGTCGACACTGACGAACATGGTGATTCTGGTGGAGGAATCGACCGACCAATGGTTCTAGACGCACGAGCACTACCATTATCCGATAATGATGGTGACTGAGGCTGTAAGCTCCGATCACTGTCCCGAAATAGCGGATGCTTCTGCCAGGATTCACGGGAAAATCCCTTGACGACTTCTTTGGGAGTTGACGAAGTTGGTCGAGGAGATTCTACCGGCCGTCCCAACAACTTGTTATCATTGTAAGCGGTAGAGTCATGGCTAGAATTGCGTTCCGTCTGCGAGATATTCATTGCTCGCCTCGTCGAATCGACTGTGTGAGACGACGCGATTACACAAACCGAAGGGAAAGTCTCCGAGACTTCTTCCGGGCGATTTCTTTATTGACACCCCGTCGGCAATCCACAAAGGAGAATGACGTGAGGAAAGCAACAGGACTTGTATGTTCACCGCAGAACTTTGTTCTAAACTGGGAGCAACCAGGAACAATCCTTCCGGTGGTGGCACGTTACACGTTACTTTGTTTCGATGTCATTAATGGCGGAGCGCTTCTTCCTAGAAACACCAAACACAGTTGTCACTTCAAGGTATGCAAGAGGGGAGAAAGACAGTTTTGATGGCATATGCCCTTTTGTTTCGGTACATTTACGCTTCAAGTTTTGTCGTAGAACTTTGCCGGACGGAGGAATGTCTCCGAGCTTCAAGATTCGTGGACACTAAGCCCTCTCAATCAATAAATTTAAACAGCTTATGACCTCTGACCAGTGGATTCGATCCAAAGGGCTATTGTTAAATCGATATATCATGCCCTCGTAGACATTTGTATTCGTATTTCTCACTATCTATCACACATGGGCAATTCTAATCGTAGTATAGTTATTTGGAACCTCAATGACTTTGCGAACGGGGTCGGTCCTCGCGCCGATCCCGGATTGCCATTTATTGCATCCGACATATTATACCAAAATACTAGGTGGAGTGAAGGAGTGAATCACTACCTACCGTAGTTGTGGTGAGGATGTTGAAAGTTGAAATTGTGAAATGCGATTTACTCTTAACTGTAAAACGCCCCACACCTTGCCAATATAAAGATGGGTGAGATGTGAGATGGCGAGTGAATTCCTCCTTACGTTGAAGCCGTGCACTCTCTTTCGCCCATCGTCATGTCTCGCTTGTGAATGGGAGGTTTAGGGAGTACGATTGGTTCTTCGCTCAACCACCTCTTCAACTCTTGGATGGCAGCTTCCAATTGAGAATCTTTTCCTCCAAAGGCTTGGAATGGATCATTGTCAACTTCGATATCAGGATTGACACCCATTTGCTCAATTCCTAGACCCCATCCGAAATTGTCGTTGTAAGTTCCAATTTCAGGCGCCTACAAAACAAAAACACAGAACATTAGAATCGAACGAATTATCGCCGTTTCCATTCAGGCACGTTGGTAACTTACTGAAGCTATACCTCCGTCAACTAAATGGTTATCTGAAGAGAGCCAAATTCCACCTCCCCATGTTCTTGTCCCAATTAATCGGCCCAGTCCAAGTTCAGATATTCCCCTGGAGACGCCCTCTCCGTCACTTGAGGTCCTTTCATTAAGGAGAACAACAATGTGACCACGAAACGCAAACTGCTCGTCCCACCCTATGCCGCCATTTTCGATAGTAAAGTCTCTTGACTGCCAGTACATCCATGCCTTTCGTTGGAGTACATCTAGAACCCACGAGTCGATGTTGCCTCCGCGATTATGCCGAACGTCAAGAATCATGGCCTGTTTATTGTAATTTGGAAAGAAGCCACGAGCAAAGGCATCTTCAGCTTCTGGACCGGACATGTCTTGTAAATGCACATAACCAACGGAAAATCCATTGTCGTCGGCTAGTTTTTCAGCCAGTAGTCGTGTCTTCCATTCCCATGCATGATAGCGTAGCGAGTCAGCCTCGGTGGTCTTGATTGGAACAACAATCAAGGCTTCTACAGGAACCTCGGTTTCAACATCTTTGTCCGTGGGTTCCTTGGATGCAAGCCTCAACACATCAAGTTTGACACTGTTGCCAGCCATGCCTCGAAGCAGCATGTGTAAATCTGGGACCTTCATTACACTTTCCCCGTTGACGCCAACAATCACATCACCAACTTTCAAACCTCGTTGCCCCGACAACCGGAGCGTCTTGTCACTCAGTGGGCTGTAAATCTCAGTATGCCCGTCAATGAGACTAAAGTCGGGGTCGCTTTCTGCGATGGATGTGATCACATAACCTTTCCATTCTGGAGCGCGCCTGAAACTAGCACCCAAACTCGCCAAATCGTGGGCCATGGCTACTGGCCCGATGCCATCCAACGGCGAGTCGTACTCCCCGCCGTAGACGAACACATGAAGAGCACTAAGTTCGGATGACATCTGTATGAGGACATCATCTAGTTCTTCTCGCTTCGAGCATCTTGCAACGAGGGGTAGAAAGCGTTGGTGAATATCAGGCCAATCGATTCCTGTCATGTCTGGATCGTAGAAGTAGTCTCGAAGCATACGCCAGGCATCATCATAGAGATGCCGATACTCCAAGGACGGCCAGACACTGAGTGCAAGACCAGATGTCGACACGACATTATCGTCAAGTTCCGTATCCATTAGCATTTTTGCAATTGCTGACCCAGTGTTGGAGACAACTCTGATGTACCCATCCGGTGCGAATGCAAAAAAGAGTCGATCGCGGCTTGTACTTCGACCATACATGGCTAATCTTCGCACAGTCGGGGTGAATACCTTTGCAGTGTATTGATCAGATGGAAAACCATCGGCTAGGTACACCACGAGTGACGGCTTGTCGTCTTCCACCTTGATCAGAACAAAGCTACCATCATCTGGAGTCTGGCTAACAATGTCTGCATAGTTTGCTTCTGGAATGGTTGCGAGCCGGTAGGCATGTCTAGCGAACGTAAAGCTACGATCTTTGATCGGACCAAAGTCAATGTCCATGTCCTCGGGAAAAGTAGCCGCGCGAAGTGTGTCGTCGTCCGAGTTTGTCGAATTGGATTCTTCAGCAGCCTCCCGTACTTCTTGTGCGAGACGTCGAGCAAGGAAAAAGTCGTCAGCCAAGTCAAACGCTCCAGCCAGAGATCCTTGCAGAAGTCTTCGGCCTTTTTTGCCCGAAGCCTTGATCACTGCCTTGAGAGATTTCTTGAGCGCCAAAATGTCGTCAACTTTGGTCTCGGAAGCTCCGCCACCACTGAATGGCCCCTCTGTCGGCTTATTGGTTGTGTTTGTCGGAAAAAATGGGAGCGCGAATACAGACTGTAATTTCTTAAAGTGGGGCATGGGTTGCCACGTTCCCCAGGGACTTCGTACATCCGAGCTGATATCACGATCCGAGAGAAAGTACAGAGTTGTGGCGACATCTGCTGGTGATTCCGTGCCGAGGAGGGAGGCTATGGTTTTTTGACGATCAAAGGCAAACATGTCCGCTGTGCTCTTTCCCCAATACGGCGATTGAGAATTGAACCGATCGGGTGTCGCTTGTACAATTCGTCCCACCTGGATATCAGCAACCTTATTTTCTCCTTCTGGGTCCCCAAGATCTACGATACTTATGACTGTGAACTGGTTTCGAGCGCTGTGTTCGACCGCAAGGTATCTCCCACCAGGGCTCCAACTCAATACAGCCCCCTGACCCACCATAGGTTGTCCAATTTCATTTTCCTTTGGTAGGACCACACTTGTCGCAAACTTGCGATTCGTCAAGTCTTGGTATTGTGGTAGGTTCATGACCACGATTCGACCGTCCCGATCGGTCCAACCCATTCGACGTCCACAGGGCGAAACGCTGACCGAGTCAGGTTCCACACTTCCCAACCCTCCATCTTTGGTACTACCACCAGACACGGATCCTCCCAAGAATGGTTTTGGGAGATGGTCTTTATCAATAAAGAGAGGCGTCGCGCTGGACTGTGTCTCGATCAAGTAAAAGGCGTGTTCTGCTGTTTGAGTGAGAGGGTCAGTGGCCAGTATTACAGCCAATCGACGATCGGAAGATTGATCCTCTACTGGATTTGGGACATGGCGTACAGCCAAGATGCGCACAATGCCACCCATGGTGGCACCCGGTGCCACTCGATACCGCCGTTCTGGCATGTTTCGACCGGCACCTCTGTAAACATCCATGCTATCTTGCTCTACCGGAGCGACCCAAAGTTGCCCACGCAAGGTCATGGCGAATTGCAGGGACCCCAAAGCAGTCGCATACACATCAGCACTCGTCATGTGTTTGAGGACATTGACAGGAATGAGTCGTTCCTGATGGGTGTGAAAGTCCGAGTGTACAACAATTGGTAACCGGGTCATCTCGGTCGAAGTTCCGGTAAAGTGATCGCTTTTGTCTTGGGCGAAGCGCGACTCTAGAACAGGCGCTTCAAATTTGTAGAAAACTTTGGTGGTATCGGTTGCATTGTCCAAGGTATCTGGTTGTTCCACGTCCTCAACTTGCGTAACATTCTCATCGACATTCAAAAGTCGTCGTTTCAGTTTTCCTTGGATCGCACTGGCTTTCATCCAATACATATCGGCACCAAGTCGCACTACCATATTGCCAGTCTCGGAATCGATAGAGTATTCTTGAATTACGCGTCCTTCAAAGTCACAAGATGTATCTGTTATCTGAATGAATTTATCCTTCTTGTGATCTTGAATGTTTTCGGAGAGTGGCATGGCCCAAACGTTCATCCTATCGGGACGCCACGATCCATCGGGACGACGGGCGCGATCTGACAAGAAAAAGAGATAGTTGGAATCGGGATATATTTGCGGTGCCTTGGATGTGCCATTGTATCGATCTCGAAAGAAAAGCCGATCCGAGTTGGCGTCACCATCACAGTAGCGATACAGCTGCTCGGCTGTCCCCCCGACATAACGGATTGTGTGCGAGGTTTGAGCGTAGCGGACAAAGTACCAGCAATTCTGGAATCGCGCTGCATCACGAGCTTGACTTAGGGGGATGGAATCAATCTGAAACATGGCTCGAGAAGCCGTGTCATCCTTCTCGGCGATGCTATTGAGGTCCTCCAATTGTTCGATTCTATGATTTGTGGTATTCAATGTCCCCATATCCTCCAAGTGCAAGACGTACAGGCGGTAATCGGGAAGTGACACTTGATTGGAGAGTGCTCGAAACAAGAGCGACGATTCTCCCCACCAACCAATCAAACCATCCACCCCGGCCGATGTATCCCAATAGGTGAGGCGAACCGCAGGACTGCCTCCTTGCAAATCCAACAAGTAAATATCCCGCCGTTTGGCATACGTAGCTGTGTATGCCAAGTATCTCAAATTAGGATGTAAGCGGGGATCAATGACATTGCCTACCGCGCTGGTCAGTTTAATAGCAGGCATGGGACCCGAGGGCTGGATTGTGGTGAGGAATGCATTGCCTTGGGAGCAAAAGACGAGTTGGTTCTTGACCAGATGAGGCATTTTCAAGTATCCAAGAGACGTGGCATCGTCTTTGGATGTTGGAAAAAGGGGTGCTAGTGGATTGGGTCTAATGTCGGTTCCTTGAAAATCAAAGGGATTGTCTTGGTTCCATTGAGGAGCATAGCGCACCGTATGTGGTTGGCGCTTTTTCGAATCTACCATATCCAAATCTTGAAGCAGCTTGTGCAGAGCATTCTGGTCCACATTGCCGTCCCGGCTAGCGAGTCCATCTGGCATGATGGCCTCCCATTCTATTACGTCGCCGCCTTCCTCCTCCGATGGGATGAGTTGATATTTCGGAGCCTTTTCGTCTTGTAGATAGGTCAATAAGCCCATGCTGCTCACAACTACCAGAGTCAAAACGGAAAGACAAGTCAATCTCCGCATGAGCGAGTTGGAGGGTTCCCCCTCGCGACGAAGTCGCACATGTTCCACCGGTCGACGCCGACTTGGCCGCTGACTCGTAGACCCATTCGCTTCGGTCCCTTCTGTCATGAGACTGACAATCTCTTCTCCCCCCGCTTCTTCATCCTTTCCCATGTTTATATTATTATTATTCTTTGGTGGTAGCAATGGATCAGTTTCGGAATGAATGATTACTTGTTGTAGGCGATGAAATTTTCCGCATATACTTCAATGACACAAATGACAATTACAAGTACTGTACCGGTTGGAATCTAGGTAATCGGGAATAACAATGACAATAACAGTGAGTGTGATAGAGATGCAAAAGTGAATGCAACACACTTTCTGCGGGCTTGATATTCCTTTTCTATCTCAGAGAGCAAGATGCAACACCGGAGGACGTTGCCACTTTCAATAATGGCACTTGGCATGAATGAAAATGACACGGAGTTGGCGTGACCAAAGGTCCCGATTGGACTCGTTCGATCCGGGAAAATGTCCATCGAATACATGGCATTCCCTTCATCGAACTACAATAATAGGATAAAAGGAAAATCAATTCTCACTAACTTTTATATCTGGAGCCACAAGGTTGGCAAAGACAAGACAAGGTCCTCATGCATAGAGCGTCAGTGCTCAAAAATGTGCAGCAAAATAGGCTACGTTTTGCCGCAAGGCACCAGATGAGCAACTGTTTTCAAAAATGTGGCGTCTACATCATCACCAATGCAACTTGGATTCCATGAGATATATCTTCTTAGCCAGGCTCCACGTCAATTACTAGTCGCATCTTCCCATCCTGAACTTCAATATACCCTTGCTTGGCCAACTCGGCGATATCGAGCTTCAAAGTCTCTTTCGTATTTGGTTCTTTGGCAGTGGGTGTTGATCCCATGCGTCGTTGATATCGTCTTGATTTGTTGAGCATGGTGCCAGCCGATCCAGAACTGTGATGATCATCGTGCGCAGCAGCAGCAGCACTCATCCGTCGAGTACTACGAGGTGGAATCCGAATTGCGGCAGGGGCACTATGAACACTGGCCGCATCATTATTGCCACGACGGGGCGCCGCCTTGCGATCACTTCCCAAAAAGTTGTCGAGAGTAATTTCTCCATGGGAGCTGTCCCCTCCCAAAGCCCCCAACAAGGAATCCTTAATGGCGCTCCGTCGTTCTTTGGATTCTTGTATTTTGGCTACTTGTTCACTTGGTCGTGTCCGTGTCAAGGTTCCATTGCGATTGCGGGCATGTCGAAACCGAGTGGTACTATTGCCCATGCTCGATGGTGTTGTCGAATGGAGAGAGATTCCAATACCGTTGGGGTTGGTTTGGCCCAGAGAATTGCGACGGAATGACTGAAATTTGGGAGGAGGTCGATCCTCTTCAGCTGGCATTGGGTGGCGTTGTGGTACTGCCGAATCCGTCTTGGCTCGCATCCGCATCTGTGGTTTCTGTCGGTTGCTGGGACTATTGTTAAAGTTATTATCACCAGTAGTGGTGTGACTGGCTTCTCCAAAATCGGCAAAGGCCCCAAATCCATCGTCCTGACTAGTGTTTTGAGATGTCGCCGGAAAGGCAACGAAATCTCCAAAGCCATCATCATCGACATGGTTGTTGTTGGAACTAAACGGATCATCCCCAAAAGTAGTTTCAAAGCCAGTAGTTTGTGGTTGTTGCTGTTGTTGTTTGCGTCCTTCTTTGGTGCCTCGGAATTTGCCATTCGTCGTGGAAGCTTCTTTGCCTCCCGGTCCGGCACTATGACTTCGACTTCGACCTCTTGGTTCGGATTCATTATTTCTACCTGTACTTCTGCCCCGTCCTCGATCGTCGTTGGATCCTTCGTCACTTTTGCGTGGTGATTTCGGTGGTTTGGGTGTCGCGACTGCCATGACCTTGCGATTCGAGCTAGTAGTAGTAGTCGTCGTCGTCGATGTCCCCTTGGTACTACCACTACTACTTGAAACTGATTTCTTTCCTCCCTTTTTCCTGCGGGGACTGTCGGGGCCACCACCACCACCACCACTACTACTACTGCGTGATGACACTCGACTGCCGCTACTGCTGCTCGACTTCTTGGGAGGATTGGAGCCGTTTGCTCCTTGACCCGGTTCGCCATTATCATCAAAGGGATCCCATGCCGCATCTATACCAAACGAATCATTGCCACCAAAGGGATCGACGTCTCCCAATTCTCTCCCAAAAACATCACCGGAAACACCAAAGGGATCACCCGATGTCCCGAATCCGTCATCATTCCAACCAGCCGACATGAGCATTCACACCAGTGACTTGAGGGGAGAGGGACGGCAAAACTTGATTGTTGTACAATTCTCTTGCGCGAATCTTTTCAGAAGTACTTGGATTCTTTCCGTGGTGAATACTCCTTGTCGATAATATAATGGCGAAGCGTATGATCTCCCGTGACCACCGCTATGGTTCAAATTTCCAGGTACAGCTCTCGGTGCGTGACAGGGTCAAAGTTTTTTCCTTTCTCTCTCGTCGTCGGCGGTTTGTTGTGCCAGGTGCCATGGTATGGCTCCGTCGTTGTTCAGGTGGGATGTTTAACTACGGCATATATTCGTATGGGACGATGACCGCCCAGCGTGTGACGACCGAGGCCATGACCGTACACACTGTACAGCGGAAACGCCCTTGTGAAGGGATTCGTGAATGTGACGTCTATATGCCTCCCCAAAACTCTTTATTTTCTACCCTATATGAAGGGACTTTTTTCCAGTGGAAATCGTCGGATATAGAACTGTATAGAATCCACTATAGGAGGAGCCGATAAATAAAGAGCCCTTGCAACATTTAACCACAACTCTCACCACTTAAGTAACCGTCCAGTGCCGATCGATTCACTGCGATAGAAAACGGTACCAGGGTATCTGGTACGTATAGGCACTACGGTATACGATACCTGGTACTTCGGTATTACGGTACCAGCGGCACATCCTATATCTTTCATTCACTCTGTCACACACATCCCAAACTGCAAACTCACTTCCAGTCAGAGAGAGGATGGAGAGGAAGTGTCTCACATGCATTGTCGAGGGGGCCTATAGGTCGAATTCTGGAAATGAACGGAACGCCGTATCGAGAGTCGGAGACTGTATCTAACCAATGTTCACCTAGAATTCGAGTGCTCGTTGAATCCTTCTTGCCATTCATGGTCACCCCCACCGCGACACGTGCCGTCCGGTACAACCTTCTGGTACGAATCTCCAACTGGTCTACCGGTAGGTTGCTTCTCTTTGTCGTGGGGTGCAGTTTCATGCTTGTTGTGAAACAAATAACGACCCTGGCGAAACTATTATCTACTCCTAGTGGTGCAAAAACGTCGAGAACAACAATCAATGGGACCAATGAAGAGACTTGGCGTTTGTCGTGGCAGAACAAGGAGCAGAAGAAAGAAGAAGAAGAAGACTGGTGGATAGATTATGTGGATCATATTGCTCAGCCATTTGTTCCATGGAACGGAACCCAATGGTGTCAAATGGACTTGAAGCAGTCCTTGCGGATTCAACAACCAGCTCATATCATTGATCGAAAAAATCAACGCGGGTCATCTTCATCGGCTGCTGCTGCTGCTTCTCGACCTTTTACATCATTTGGATTCATGTTGACCAAGGTTCACAAGGCCGCATCAACTACCGCGGCCAGTTTGACACTTCGTATAGCCTATCGAGTAGCTCATCGAAAAATGAGAATGAGGAAGATTCAAGATCCTACTACATCGATATCTCCCTACGTCACTCCCATTTGTCATGTCCATTTTTATCATGAATTTGCCGAAGACAATTTTCATTCCCACCGGGATCGTCTCTCTAGTTTTTTATGGGGTACCGTCCGTCTCCCCCATGCCCGATCCGAATCGGCATTGTATTATTACCTTGTCGAATCGAATGTCGAACACGGTGCTGATGATCATGATCTTGATAATAATGATCAAGATCATCGTCGGATCCAATTTTTAGAATTATCTCGGGGTCATCAATTACGACTTTTACGTCGACGAGAGGAAGCACTGGAGCTGCACCAGGGAAATTTGTATTCGAAGACGGATACCAATTCCCATCGAAAGTCTATCTTGTCCCAACCCAATCCAACATTCGACGACGAATCCTCGAGAGGATATCCAGAGAATTCCATCATCGAGTCCGATCCAGAACGATTGGCCTTGGAGTACATTCAAACTCAAGTCTTGCAACATTATGACTTTATTGCCGTCGTGGAACGGTGGATCGAATCAATGGCAGTCTTGAAACTTCTCTTACCCGAAGTACAACACTCGGATGTGATTGCTCTAAGTGTCAAAGAAAAGGGGGCCTATGTTTCACATGACGAGGATTGTAAATATATTCCTTCATTGCGAAACTTGGATTCGTCTCCCGTCGTTCAATCGTACTTGAAGGGACGGTTTCGACAAACCAATCCAGATTATCTACTCTATGCCGCTGTCAATCGATCACTAGATTTGACCATTGATCGATTAGGACGAGAGCGAGTCGAAGAGGGTGTGCGACAAATCCAATACCTGTATGATCGTGCCGAACAAGACTGTCGAGTAGAGACCATTCTACCGTGCAGTCAAGAGGGAAAGCGTCAACCCGAGGCAATTCAGAATTGTTATGTACGAGACTTTGGATGTGGCCATAAGTGTCTCGATCGCGTACTCGAGGATGGGGTCATCCAAGCTGGATGAACTTTCATTTTTCCATACAGTTAATCGTTAGATTTTGCCATTTTCAGCCTTCACTGTCATTTAGCAATATCCTCATCATCATTCACCATAGGTGGTTGTTGTTGTGAATATTGAAATCGACAGGGATACTTGGCCAAGTGTTGTTGCCACTCCTCGTTGGACAATTCATGACTCCATGGCATTCCCATTAATCCCAATTGATAGTCTCGGTAGGCGTCATTGATCTGACCTTGCGTATTCATGACCATGCTCCCTTGGGCAGCCACCGGTTCACGGAGAGGAGCTCCCGCCAACAATAGAAAATCGACTCCTTGTTTCGAATCCACGCGCAATGTGGATCCAATCGGTTCACAGTAGGCAGTATGATGCACGGGAATTTCCACATTATCAATCGTGCAGGACCCTTGTCGAATGTACAAAACCACTGTTTCAAACGACTTGGGAACCTGATACTCCCAGGTGCCACCACCACTGGACTCGATGCGGACATGGAAAATGGCAAGAGGACTCATATTAGGAGCCTTGGCTTTGCGACCTTGATAGTCACCCGCCAAAACAATGGTTTCACTAACACCAGGCACAATAATGCGAGGACATTCCGATTCTCCCAACAATCGTACATCGGGAGGATCCAGCTTGTATTGCGAGGGAACATTGATCCATAATTGATACAATTCTTGTTGGGCATCCGAGGAAAACATTTCTTCATGCAATAATCCTGCCCCCGTAAATAGCCATTGGGAATGCTTCTTCTTCTCTTCTGTTGTAGTAATAGTCTTCGTTGTGGCAGCAGCAGCATGTCCATATTCTTGTTCAATGCCCAAGGAATCCCGATGACGAAATCCACCTTTTAAAAAGTAGGTGAGGGTGGTAAAGCCACGATGGGGATGGGCGGGAAATCCTTCGGGGAGAATAAATTTGGTTTGAATCCATCGTATAGGATCCCAGGGAGCAAAGGAATGGCGGTGGTGAACGAGCATAATAAATGGAGAGGTTGCTGTCGTGTCTGGGAAAAAATTGGGACACACCCGTCCACCTACCGCATCTTCCAATTTGGCAGCCCAATCATTCCCAAGGGTTCGACTGACCAGAAAAATAATGACTCCCATCCAAACGGGCCATACGGGAAGGCGAGCAAACTTCTCCACTCGAGCAATACGGCGAAGACTTGTACTCGTACTTGATGATACGGAAGAAGAAGAAGAAGAAGAGGCAAATGGTACATCTTGCAAGCTACCGTTGGAATAAACCTGCCAAGATGTTCGATGATTCTGTGGAATCTGAGAGGTCACCAAAAAACTGTTCGTGACACGGACTCCGGAAAGCGCAATCCATAGGATTGCCTTGGATAGGATTGCCATTGCTTTTGTAGCTTGGTCTTGGTAATGGGGGATGTGGCACAACCCTTCCTGTCTTCCTGGTACTACATGTATCATCACTCACGGATCGCTGCCATACATTTCAGGTCTTGACTTACCGGAATAAACAATTTTTGGCCTTGTTGCGCGTCGCAGCCAGCATACTAGCATATCAACCTATCAACGCACTCCATTTGGACCCTCGTCATCGATCATTTTTGTCCATGCGGTGCATGCGTTGACACCTCTCCCGTTGTTGGGTAACGAGGGACCTTGATGCACCCTTATTACAACAACCAAATTTCCTCCCTTCTATTGTCCACTGATTCCAAAAGGTCAGAATATACGTGTACCATTGTACCATGGTATGGAGACAATCGGTATTGCTTGTTGTGCTACTAGTGGCGACAACCACAACAACAACGACATGGTCCTTTGAGATTCATCGGCACGTTCCTGTAGCAACCACTTTGACACCTCGCACATTGGATGTCATGGGAAGAATGAGAGGAGGAAGTAGTTCGGATAACAATGTCTACGAAGAAGAAAAAGAAGTAGCAGCAGCAGATTCAAAAAAGAAACGAAAAGGTGTAGCAGATGATGAAGAAGAGGAAGAGGAAGTTGATGAGGCAACCATACCAGACGATGAAGAAACCCAATTGGACGAAGGTGTTACTGAGGCCGACGAAGGGTACGAGCATATGGAACAAGAAGATACCTTCCATGGAGACGATGAAGAAGAAGAGGAGGAAGACGAAGAGATGGAGGATGGTGAGGATGCATTTGTAGTCGAGGAGACTTTGTTGGAGGCTGAAACAGCAGCAGTTGTAGACCAGGAAGACGAGGACGAGGTAACTTTGGCTCAAGTTGCCACTGAGGAAAATGAGGTTGCTGTTCCATTTTCTACCACGCAAGAAGTATTGGAACGCGCCACGGCTGCTGGGACTACCACGGATGATGAAAATAGTTCAGCCTTTGTGGATCGCATGGAATTGGCTGATGCCTACGATTACAATATCGAAGATAGTGAGGGAGCTGTCGTTGAGGATGCCGAAGCCATGGCAGCCGTCTCGGCCATTGCTGGTGGATCCGAGTCGGAGGAAGTGGCGACTATTACTACCGCTACCGATGCCTCGACGATTACGGATGAGATGAAGGAAATTCTTGTCAAGGAATTGCATTTCACCCCCCAAGATGTTAAAGTTCTTCGGCCCGACGTTGCAGCCATGCTGGTTGCTAACAAACTTCAAAAACCTCTGGAAGGGATGCTACCAAACTGGTACCTGCCAACTGCTGCTGCTATCTCTAAGAAGAATGGAAATCTGCGTAACGTCCTGCTCAAGGCGTCAGTGACCGTGATAGCAGTGGGTGCGGCGGCACTGTTGGCAGTAAAAGGGCAAGATGCTATTAATTCCGATCAAGTTCAAGACGCACTTTCCAAAATTCCAGCCCTTTTTGCAGGGGTATTGGGAAAGGGGAAACAATCGCCCCCAAGTACCGCGTTGATCGAAATTCCATCGGTACCTGAAGTACAAGAAGATGTCGTTGAAGAAGAAGAACACCCACATAGTATTAAACCAGGAGCAACAGAGGCTCCGGCATATGAACAAGATCTCGACAAGACACTCCTGGACAAGCTCATTACAAAAATTGAAAATATCATCAAGGCCTTCTTCAGGATAACAATCTAAAAAAACGAAGAGGAGCAGCGAATGGGACCAAGATTGGGCTTTTTGTCTTAGTTTTCTCTGTAGGTTGGCTATATTTATATTATAATTTTGATGGTGTTGTACCGTCCAGCAGCCACTGCGTAGTAGTTGGAGTCTTTCTTGGCATCCAATAGTACCGTCAAGGCAAATACATATCCCACCTCCTCAAGCTTTTTGCGAGACTCCGATTGGACCATCCCATCCACATGTTCAATTTGAGATTTTGACCACAACTGCAACGTCGCATCGAGCTTCCCTCCTCCCGTCAACAAGTCTCCATTCGGTAGGTGACACATGCAAATAACAGCGTCAGAGGAATGCCCCGTCAATGTGGATTGAATCGAATTTGGACTCTGCAACAGGTCGAGGATGTGAACTGCTCGCGGTGTTTTAATCGGTAGAACAGTTGCCCCCGCTAGCTGTGAGTATCCCGATGCATTTCTAGTCCTCACGTCTGTCGAAACTGCCAGCCGACCGTTACCAATAGGCTCCATGCAAACGATGGAGCACGAATGTTCGGGCGAACCTAATTGATAAAGGGCAGTCTCGTGAAATTCGAGATCCAGGTTGTTGGTATGATTCACTGTCACCTGCCATATTCGAAGACCACCCATTGCATCGCCAGCTACAAGAAGCCTTGAAGAATTAGGAAGGGCCAGACTCACCATCGATGTGATGGGAGCGGAACCTTCCTGTCCACCAGATGGTTCCAATATTTTGTATCGCAAGGGTGGATATTTTGTCGATGATGATGCTGATGCTGATGCTGTTGCGTGCTTCTCATGAATGGAGAACCATACTTGAATGCTTCTCGCAGCCTTGTCCAGTGCCGACTGTATTGCCAATTCTTGCGCCTCCGCTTGCGCTCTTCGTCGACGTTCCTCCTCGTTTTGCGGAAGCAGTCGGAATTGAAAAGGATTGGCGGGGCGCGTGATTTGGAATCGTGTCGCCAGACATGTGACTAGGTCATCATTATCTGTTTGATGGCCTGTGTTGGTGCCACCATAGACGCACACTAATGATGCTGGTGTCGTTCCTGGCATGGCTCCTGGCACAGCCATGATTGCTTCACCATCACTTGACCAAAGCTGCAAATTTCCTCTACCTGTCGTTGCAAAGGCAACTTGTGACGATGGTCGTTGCCTCAAGGCAATCACACTATCCACTTCGCCTTCCCCTCCCGGTGAATGCACAGAATCCTGTTGTTGTGCTCCATATTTCCATAACTGAACGTGACCATTTTCCATCACACTAACACATGTCCCATCATCTAACACGGCCAAATCATTCACATATCCTCTTTGTAACTCCAGCCCCATTTTCATGACAACCTTTCCTTGCAGTTCTTGATTGTTCGTGCCTTGTCCGGTTTTTAGATGTTCTTCAATCTGTCGTTGTGGGAGTCCAGAAACCAATCTATTGTATTCATAAAATTCTTGCTTATGATCATCACGGCGATGAGGAGGTAGCTGCATAGCTGGTATCATTCCTTCCGCTGTTGCCAGGGCCGCTTGGTATTCGGCATCTTCCGCCTTTTGTAGTTGTTCCGCCGACATGTCCTCCACGAATGTCGTCGAGTGCCGCGGTCCATCCAACGTCTCTGCTGATCCGATCAATGTAATAGACAAACTAGATAACCCACTCAAGGTCGATTCATTGAAAATAATGTCATTGTTGAGTGCTCCTTTCCATCCTCCTTTCTTCGACAGGAGTTTCTGACGCGACACTGGGACACCGATGAGTGTCTCCACTCGTTCCTTCAACCGAATCGCAGACTCACCCAGCTCAACATTTAGTTCATATACTTGCTTATTCCATTTAAGGGTGATAGGAATGGTCGTCATGGTTCTTACAGTTAGTAGTGATTGTACCACCTTGCGATTGGGAAATGCTCTCTTACTACACTTCTGTCAAAAAAAATGTTTCGCAATAAGTGGAAGCGGCTTTTTCCTTACCCTCATCGCCTTTTTCTCGAATGGGCTTCGGCATTATTCGTCGAACATCCTGCCGCATGGATAGTGACGTCATCGTACATTATCGAGTACCGGTACGTCACCAACTTCGATGAAAATGAACAACAGAGCCAACCAACGTCATCAACCAAGGAGATAACAGGATGAGGACATGTACTTGTTTCGATCATCACTGCTACATTCACTACTATATTGTACCATTTCCGTGAGGCTCAAAGAATTTGTAAAATGAAAGAGATCGAAATGCCGAATATGGCGCGATTGGTACTCTATGTCTTGGTGATACTTGGTGGCTCGATGCATTGCGATTCGTTTGTAATGCATCCTAAACCGGAGGGAGTACGTTTGGCTAATCCGTGCAGTACCAGCGCCTTGCACGTTGGATTCTTGGAAGACTTGTTTACCAATAAGAAAGCTGCTCCATCGCGTCCAAAGGTACAAGTTCCCAAAGATTTTGTTGTTCCCGACCCAAAACCTCTGGCCCTTGGCAAGGACACGGATTTGGTCGATTTTGCCAAGGCAACCTTGTCCTTGGCAGCTCGTCTTGGCACGGGAGCATTTACATTGGGATGGAAAATTGATTCGATTTTTCATGACGACGAGACTACGTATAGTCTCAAATTGGGACCATTGTCGATTCGAGATTCCAGTAGTGTTTTGAATTTGGCCCCTCGACCAGCCCAGCCACTAATTCTGTATCAATACGATGGTTCCCCGTTTTGCAAACGAGTTCGTGAAACCATTAATTTACTTGATTTGACGGTGGAATATCGACCATGCCCCGGTGCAAGACAGGGCAAATTTTCCGATGACTTGATGAAACGAACAGGTCGACGAACGGTGCCCTATTTGATCGATCCCAATACCAATCAAGAATTATTTGAGAGTGGGGATCAAATTGAATATTTGTTACAAACATATGGCCCACCGGCCTCATCCTACGATCGCAAGGCTCTATGGCCCATTACATTTGAAGCATTTTCCATTGCCACGTCTACGATTGTGGCTCTACTCCGCGGATTTCCGGGGAGTCAACGGCGAGCCAATGCTCGCCCGGATAATGAACTCATGGAACCATTGGAGTTGTGGGGCTATGAATCGTCACCCTTTGTGCGTCCTGTGCGAGAAAAGTTGGATGCCCTATGTTTACCACACATCATGGTGAGTTGTTCTCGTGGCTCGGCCAATCGAGATCGCATGGTGGCGAGAACCGGACGGTTTCAAGTTCCCTTTTTAGTGGATCCCAATACCGGTTTGGAACTATTTGAAGGCACCGAAATTGTCAAGTATTTGGACGCAGTGTACACTTTGCCAAAATGAAAAAAAGGGAGACTGCAACAAACATGGGAGGGATTCATGGGTGATCATACCGGTGCACATTTATACAGACAATGCACAACACTAGGTGTGGAATAACTCTTGTCTATGAACTTGTACATCGCGCATGGGTGTATCACTACAGTTCATTATCCATAGATGGCTGCCAACATTCCAACTATGGAATGGGTGCAACTGCCCATTCATTCGATCGTGGCCCTTTGCATGTGACACACTGTCTCTAGGCCTCAAAAATCGAGCGAATGAGTAATGGTTTCTTTCCTCTTGGTACTCGGAATCGTCGTCGTGCTCTTAGTCATCATTGACATGCTCCTCCTCGTCTTGTTGGTACGAGTCATCGTCGTCACCGTCTCGGGCCGTGAAAAAGACGGAACCGTCCGCCGCCATGTTCAACCGGGTAAAGAATCGGCGAGCATAGTGTCCGCTGGACGCTAAATACTCGGCATATTCTGCGACTAGGGCTTGACGCTGTTGGTCATTCACCAGACTGGAATTGAAGACTTCGCTTAAGAAAATCTCGGATGCCACTCGTCCCTTACGAGCATCGTTATCCAATACCGGACCATAGCATGGTGGACTGATCACGCTTTCATAGTGCCAAGTCGCAAAATCTCGTTTCTGGACGTACGGGGCCAAATCCAAAATGGCCATGTCTGCCAGGGTATCCTCTTCTTGTGACGAATACCCGCCTTGGACCAAGATGTACCCCTGCCTTTCGATAAAGGCCGTCACAAAACCTAATCGGGGTGTGGGCAAAGAGCCCAGTGCTTTGGGTCGATGAAAGGAGTCTTTAGCAAGATTGTATGCAAGAACTCGATTGGTAGATGGTCTCCCGGATCCACAGATGAGGAGTGCCATATCTGGCGACACTCGAACCCCGCCATGGCAACGACCAAGACAGAGCGCTTCTGCTGGGGTTAGAACATTCTCACGATCTATTCCAATGGCTTCTGCTGTTGATGAGCTACTTTCATGAGCTACCCAGAGACCTGCAGTGGAGGATTGATGACGTACGTGACCAATGTCATTGGTGCCGAGTACATTGCTTTCGAATTCATCGTCCTTGGAATCTTGGTGAATTTGTCTCCACCTCCAAGGAAAGGATTCCTCGAGATTGGTTTCCCATCCAGCACCCATTTGCAATTCCCATACCTCGGCATTGTCTTCTCCGGATTTTAACAAATCACGTCCGTTACCGCCTCCAAAGAGCACCAACCGATTTCGTGGTGCATCCAAGATTACCGAATGACCGTGCCTTCCCGACGGTTTGGTAGTAGTTCCATATCGCGCCGTCAATATCGGCACATTGGTGATTTGCACCGAGGATAGCCATGTCCACGTTTCTGTATCAAGAATCGATGGCCGCATGATACATACACTCGAGGTCATGCCACCCAGGACGAGCAAGTAGCGGCCTGCGAGGAGGGTGGCGGTATGGTAGGCTCGGGGTGCACATAATTCTTCATTTTGTGTGGTAATGGTTTGCCATTCGAATACGTGGGATGATTCGGGTCCCGCGCTTCGATGTAACAGTACCACTTGATTCGTCTCGCGCGAATATCCCCCCGCCCGAAATCCACCAATGCGGACGGCACGAAATTCATCCAAGGTTGTCAAGGTGGCCCCATAGACGGTGGTATCGCGGCCTTCTCTTCGTATGGCTCGGGCCCATTCCCATCTTGAGGTGGCATGATCGACCCGCATGAGGTAAAAAAAGGGATCGGGAGTAAATCCTCCCGTAATACAAACGAGATCTTCGGTTGGAGTCGAAAAGACACAAGACAAATGACCTTCTCGTTTAGACAAGTGATCATTTTCTAAATGAATCCATTGCACGGCGGGCAAATAGTTTCGGTACGATTGAATCATGTACTGTTGTCGGGGATCTCCATGATATTGATGATTATTATCATTCCCATGTTCTTCTTGGTGAAGCAGGAACTTCCAAAATTCGGCCGATTGACCCAATCGTTCATGAAAACTTCGATGGGAAGATAAAAACTGCAACAAATCTGGTGGGGCCAAATACGATGCAACATTGCACCAGATGTCTTCTGGCAACTCTAACAAAGATGTCATGTGGGAAAAGTAGTGGTAGTTGTTGTTTTATTGTTTGGTTGTTTGGTTGTTTTGTGGTTCAATGATGCATCAAGCTGCACAACAACCACGAATAAGTGTGTGTGAATGAAATGTGTGAATGACACGAGAAGCGGGTCTCAACGACAGCCACGTCCGAAATTTGCGGTATGACTCGATAGACCAAATCCCTACCTACCGGTAGATACACATATGTGGATCCCAATACTTGTACCCTTGTACCGGTTTGGAACTTTTTGAATTCACACAAATTGTGTACCGTATTTGGACTGTGTACACTTTGCCAAAATGAAAAAAAAGGGAGACTGCAACACAACATGGGAGGGATTCATGGGTGATCCAACCTTTGCCTATTTATACAGACAATGCACAACACTAGGTTTACTATAACTCTTATCTATGAACTTGTACATCGCGCTTGGATGTTTACTACAATTCATTTCCCAGTAGATGGATGGCCACGGTCCACATATGGAATAGTGCAACTGATCATTCATTCGATCATGGCCCTTGACAGGTGACACAATGTCCCAGGCCTCAAGAATCGAGCGAGTCCTCTGATTCGTTACCCATAGAATTGTCACTTTCCTCTTGGTACTCGGAATCGTCGTTGTCGTGCTCTTCGTCATCATTGTCACCCTCCTGCTCGTCTTCTTGGTACGAGTCGTCGTCGTCGTCTTCATCCCTTGCCGTGACAAAGACGTTACCGTCCGCCACCATGTTCAACCGGGTAAAGAATCGGCCACCATATTGTCCGCTGGACGTTAAATACTCGACAAATTCTGCGGCAAGGGTTTGACGCTGTTGGTCATTCACCAGACTTGAATTGAAGAGTTGTCGAAAGAAAATCTGGGAAGACATTCTTCCATTACGCGCATCATTATCCAAGACCGGACCATAGCAGGGTGGACTGGTCACGTGTTCAAAGTGCCAAGTCGCAAAATCTCGATTCTGAACGTAGGGGGCCAAATCCAAAACGGCCATGTCTCCAAGGGCATCCTCTTCTTGGGATGAATACCCGCCGTGAACCAAAATGTACCCCTGCCGTTCTACAAAGGCCGTCACAAAACTAAATCGGGGCGTGGGCAACGAGCCCAATGCTTTGGGTCGATGGAAAGAGTCTTTGGCAAGATTGTACGCAAGAACTCGATTGGTAGATGGTCTCCCAGATCCACAGACGAGAAGTGCCATATCTGGCGACACTCGGACCCCGACATGACAACGACCAAGACAGAGAGCTTCGGCTGGAGATAGAATATTCTCACGATTCATATTACCAAGAGCTTCTGCTGTGGATGAGCTCCTTTCGTCAGCTACCCCGAGACCTGCAGCAGCGAGCGAGGATTGATGATGACGTTCTTGACGATTGTCCTGGGTGCCGAGTACATTGCTTTCGAATTCATCGTCATTGGAATCTTGATGAATTTGTCTCCACGTCCAAGGAAAGGATTCCTCGAGATCGGTTTCCCATCCGGTACCCATTTGCAATTCCCATACCTCGGTATTGTCTTCTCCGGAATGTAACAAATCACTCCCTGTGCCCCCTCCAAACAGCACCAACCGGTTTCGTGATGCATCCAAGATTACCGAATGCCCATGCCTTCCTGGGGGTTCGTTACCCGTTTCATCACTCGCCGTCGCCACTATCGGTACATTGGTGATTCGCACCGAAGATAGCCATGTCCACGTTTCTGTATCAAGAATCGATGGTCTAATGATACATCCACTCGAGGTCATGCCACCCAGGGCGAGCAGATAGCGGCCTCCGATAAGCGTGGCCGTGTGGTAAGCGCGGGGTGCACATAGTTCAGAATTTTGAGTGACAATAGGTTGCCATTCAAAAATATGAGAGGATCCCGGTCCCGGGCTGCGTTGTAACAATACCACTTGATTTGTCTCTTGCGAATATCCCCCCGCCCGAAATCCACCAAACCGGACGGCACGAAATTCATCCAAAGTGGTCAAGGTGGCCCCATAGATGGTGTTTTCGCGGCCTTCTCTTCGTATGGCTCGGGCCCATTCCCATCTTGAGGTGGAATGATCGACCCGCATGAGGTAAAAAAAGGGATCGACTGTAAATCCTCCCGTCATACAAATGAGATCTTCGGTTGGAGTCGAAAAGACACAAGACAAATGACCTTCTCGTTTAGACAAGCGATCATTTTCTAAATGAATCCATCGTACGGCGGGCAAATAGTGTCGGTACGATTGAATCATGTACTGTTGTCGGGGATCTCCATGATATTGATGATTATTATCATTCCCATGTTCTTCTTGGTGAAGCAGGAACTTCCAAAATTCGGCCGATTGACCCAATCGTTCATGAAATCTTCGATGGGAAGATAAAAACTGCAACAAATCTGGTGGGGTCAAATACGATGCAACATTGCGCCAGACATCTTCTGGCAATTCTAGCAAAGTTGTCATGTGGGAAAAGCGGTTGTTGTTCTTGTTGTTGTGGAATGAAGCTTCAACAAGGAGAAAAAATGCCTTGCTGTGAATGAATGACACGAGTTCTTCAACTTGTGTAGCGAACCGCGTCACACAAAAATTCCTTGATTTTATTATGGTGATCGCCACGTCCTCTGACATTCGCGAAATGACTCGATAGACCCAATCACAAGATACCCAGGACACGCGATGATGAAATGACTGCATTCCCGCCGACAATTTGGTCTCCACCCAAACCCCTACAAAAAACAATTGCTCAACAACCAGGTACCGTAGTAACAAGACTCCATTATTAGACAGAGTCCTGTTATTATATCCAAGGTCCTGTTTCGGTCATGAGCTGGAAAAAACGTTTACCAACGTCCAATTTTGCGATTTTGTTGGTGCTTGCGTCCCTTTGGATTTTGTCACTGCTCTACCTGTCGACCAAGATTGGCAATTCGAATCATGATCATTATTCCATTCCATATACTTCTGCTTCACAGTCTGTTTCACAGAGGACCGAAGGAGAGTCACGTCTACCATATCCACATCGGCTGCAACAACAAGACAAACAACAAGATCGAAGAGTTACCACTGTTTTCAGTACGGCTTGCTCGGAATCACAGGATTGGATGTCTCAAGTGCTATTGTACAACCATTATCAAATGGGTATTCCGGGAGATTTGGTCCGTTTAATGGCCTGTGAGGATCGCCATTACCAATTGCCCAATCACACGATACATCCCAATTACCGAGTAGTGTGGACTCCCGATTTTGATCAAGATGCCGTTCAACAGGGACACGTGGCCTATAGTCCTCGCAATCGACCAGCATCCATGGAATTTTGGTTAAGTGGCCAATCCGATGATTCACACTATCCCAAGGGCCACCAACACATCGTCTTGGCCGTGGATCCCGATCAAGTCTTTTTGACGGGACAACTCAACTTGTCGGCGGTACAACCCAAACATGCCATTGCCGCCGAATATGATATTGGCACCAATTTTCTACAGAAATGGGGACATGTCTGTGAACACCACAATGATACTACCGGTACAAGTACCAGCAGCAGCGAGAAAGAGAAGAGTCTACTAGTGGATAATAATCAACTCGAGAAGGACCAAACCAAGTGCCATAAGTGGAAAGAACAATTGGGGAATCCCAGTTTTGGTCATCCTCAAGCCATGACGGCTGCCGATACCTTGGAACATGCCCGGGTTTGGTATCACATGACCAATGAAATCAAAGCCCATGGTCATGACGGATGGGAAACGGAAATGTTTAGCAATGTCTTTGCCGCTCTTCTCGTCGGGATTCACTTTGATGTTGGTCGATTCATGATTTCGTCCCATGATGCCTATGGAGAAGCTTGGAACGACATACTGGGCATTTCTCCCCTGTTACGGCCTACCACCATGGCAGCCATGCCCATGTGGATTGGACATTATTGTCAACGATACAAAGTGGGAACCTTTTCCTGGACCAAAAAACCCAACGATGGGAGGTCGTATAACCTTCAAAGTTGCGATCAAGACCCGCGAGAGGTCTTTGTCAAGTCTCCTACACCGGATCAATACCAATACATGGAACAAGTCCGGCGCCATCGCAGCAAGCCGGGCGCCAATACGAATATGGATAATGAACAAGAACAAGAGTTTCGACAAGTCTGGATGTTGGATCATACCTGGACCAAGGTGAGAGAAGCGTTGGTGGCCCACTATGAAGCATTTTGCGGCGCAAAGTTGTAAAACAAGCAAGACCAAACATTTGGTATTCTATTATACACCACTACTCGCTTGTCCGTGTATATTGTGTATTTTGCATTGTATTACTACTGTTAGTTTCTAGGGATTTTAAAACGCCAACTTTCTCTAGGTACTATAGTCATTCCTTGCTGTGACCATGATTCTACTTGCCAAGGCACAACATTCTACACATCTTCGCACCTTCTCCCAATGAAAACATGTGCTTTTTGAAGAGAACAACACCTAGGTACCATCTTGTTGCTTGATTCTGGCGAGGCATCAAGGTGTGGTGGCCACATCCTCAGACATTCGCAGAATGACTCGATAGACCCAATCCCTTTAGGTGGATAGCTGTACCTGGTACGAAACGGTAGACTGGATGAAAGATATGCTTTATGATTTATGATGACAAGGGTCGCCGCATCCATGGTAAAAACAGGTTACCCCAACAACCCCAACGCACCACCGACACTTCGCAGATTCCGCAACTGCGTGTACCGGTACCTACCTACTAGAGTATAAGACTATATTGGCTATTGGCACAGAAGTGTGCGTGTATCCAATATCCAAGCGCTTGTTGTGGTCATGAACTGGAAGAAACGTTTACCAACGTCCAACTTTGCCATTTTGTTGGTGCTCGCATCATTTTGGATCATGTCACTGCTCTACCTGTCGACCAAGATTAGCCATTCGCATTATCCCATTCAATATACTTCTGTTTCACAGACGACCGAAGGAGAGTCACGTCTACCCAATCCACATCGGCTGCAACAGCAACAACAACAACAAGACAAACAACAAGATCGAAGAGTTACCACTGTTTTCAGTACTTCCTGCTCGGAATCACAGGATTGGATGTCTCAAGTGCTATTGTACAACCACTATCAAATGGGTATTCCGGGAGATTTGGTCCGTTTAATGGCCTGTGAGGATCGCCATTACCAATTGCCCAATCACACGATACATCCCCATTACCGAGTCGTGTGGACTCCCGATTTTGATCTTCACGCAGTTCAACAGGGACACGAGGCCTATAGTCCTCGCAATCGACCCGCCTCAATGGAATATTGGTTAAGTGGCCGTTCCGACGACCCCCACTATCCTCGGGGCCACCAACACATCGTCTTGGCGGTGGATCCAGATCAAGTCTTTTTGACGGGACAGCTGGACCTGTCGGGGGTACAACCCAAACACGCCATTGCCGCCGAATATGGTATTGGAACCGAGTTTCTACAGAAATGGGGACATGTCTGTAAACACCACAATGACACCCGTGCTACTACTACTACTACCAACACCAGCAGCAGTAGTGACCGAGAAAAGAGTCGTCTATTGGATAAAAAGGAACTCGAAAAGGACCACCAGACCAAGTGCCAAATGTGGCAAGAACAATTGGGGAATCCCAGTTTTGGTCATCCTCAAGCCATGACGGCTGCCGATACCTTGGAACATGCCCCGATCTGGTATCACATGACCAATGAAATCAAAGCGCATGGTCATGATGGATGGGAAACGGAAATGTTTAGCAATGTCTTTGCCGCTCTCCTCGTCGGGATTCACTTTGATGTCCGTCGCTTCATGATTTCATTTCACGAAGGCGATACAGAAGCTTGGAACGATATACTGGGCATTTCTCCCCTGTTACGGCCTACCACCATGGCATCCATGCCCATGTGGATTGGACATTATTGTCAACGATACGAAGTTGGAAACTTTTCGTGGTACAAAACGCCCGACTCGGGGTCGTATAACGTTCATAGTTGCGACCAAGACCCGCGAGAGGCCTTTGTCAAGTCTCCTACACCGGATCAATACCAATACATGGAACAAGTCCGGCGCCATCGCAGCAAGCCAGGCGCCAGTACGGATATGTTTAACGAACAAGAAGCAGAGTTTCGCCAAGTCTGGCTGTTGGACCATACCTGGACCAAGGTGAGAGAAGCGTTGGTGGCCCACTATGAAGCATTTTGCGGTGCAAGGTAGTAAAACAACCAGGACCAAACATTTGGTATTCTATGCACCAGTACTGGGTTGTCACCATCTGTATATTTTGACACTGTATTAACACTGTAAATTTCTTGGGATTTTATTAACTCCCAATTTTGTATACTATTCTTCTTGCCAAGGCACAACATTTTACACAATCTTGGCATCATCGTCCAATGAAAACATGTGCTTTTTGAAGACAACAACACCTTGGTGCCATCTTGTTGCTGGTTTGCTTCACTCCTTGGAGGTGTTGCATTTTGCGAAATTGTGAGTGGTAAAATACGAACAGACTCGTGACTTACAAATAATTCGTGATTGAACTACCAGGCTGGCCACTTGAGGAACCCGTAATAAATGTACCGGTAGTTCCGGGTTGCACCAGGATTTTTCTTGGCACTACCGGCACTCTCTTTCAGAAATCATGTCATGATCACAAGTGCTGGCGGAACAATTCCACAAACACCATGATGTCTGCCCGGAAAGCCAATTGTACCATGACGAAGTCCATGATACCGGTTCTCATCTTCGTCTTGCATTGTTGCCAAGCGGCCAACATGAATGGTTTGCATTACAGCATTGCGAATAGTGATGCGTTTAATGCTGATTATTCGGATGATCGCGAATTCTTTGATTTGTATACCCACCCCATCCGAACACTGTACAGTCAGGTTCATTGGACACAACACGGAAATATTTCTCTTCCACCAGAGATTATTGAAAGGTTTGCCGGTGGGAAAGTGATGGCCATTACAGGATATGAAGTGGACCAGGTCATGCAGGTGGGAGACAAGGAAGTTTCGGTTCCCATTACTTGGGCGTATAATCACCACTACTATGCGACGATGTTGAACTCCAAAGTGGCGAAAATGGTCAATGCAGAAGTCAGTGAAGCACACATGAAAATGGGTATGAGTCATGGTGCCAAAACCATGTGGCAAGCTCAAATCTTCGAGGAAAAGGATTACAAGTTCCCTCAAGTCCAGCTGTTTTCCGAGGCAAATGGTGGTGAAATGCGAAGGAGTTATCATGGATATCCCCGAGGATACGCACAACTCATACAGTCACCAGATACCTTTCACAACGTCCCGATGCAAATTGACGTATGGAACCGAGAAATGACCAACACGACCTTTCTTCCGGGACCCTTACCAAGAAACTCCCCCATCCCCCCCTCGGCCGGATACAATGGTTTGATTGAGTGCCCGTGCACCGATCGGTTACCCAAGGAATGGCACATGACCTACACGTTGTCTGCTGAAAAATGTAAAGGTCCTATCGCCAATTCTTCCGAGTGTTTCTTGGCTGCTCCGCAAGTTATTCCGGCAATCGAATACAAGACTCGAACCATTGAGGATGCCTCTCTCCCACCTGGGTGCACGGCTAGGATCGAACCCGATGGATCTCTCGAAGCGACCTGGAATACAGCTACTAATACTATTGAGACTTTGAGCTCCAAAGCAGGTCGAGTCGTCGGTGTTGCACTGGGCGTTGTCAATCTAACTGTGAGTATGCCTACAAAAGGGACTGATGCGGTAGAACTTGTCTTGACGGGTCCGGCAGACAGATGGTTCGCTGTTGGCTTTGGTGCATCCAGTATGTGCATTCACAAGGAAGCTGATGAGTGTCCCACTGGTGGACCCTATGCTATTGTTGTCTTTGATGATCGAGTCGAGGAACGAAAACTTGCATTTCATGGCCCCGGGTCAGTCTTGAAGTCAACCTTGAATGTCATTGCCAACAATGTAGAAAATGGAGTTCGGACAATCCAAATGAGTCGTCCATTGAAAGGCGATAGCAGTTATTACTTCACTTTCGACCCAACTAAAGCCACAATGGACGTGATTCTTGCCACCGGATGTGGAATGGAGTTTGCCCAGCATTGTGGCCATGGTTCGGCCCTTGTCAGTTTCCTCCCAGTCAATACAGCCACCAAGTTGTGCCAAGCAGGGATTCATGGAACTATTGGAGGAAACCCCTTTGACAAGGAATGCGCTCCATTTCCAAGGTCGGACCTTTTAGACCAACGCAATCCCTCTTGTTGGATCCAAACTTACCAAGGTGGCCTTGAATGCTGTCGACATGACCATTTTCTGTTGGACCAGGATCAAGATATTCCTTGGCCTGATCAGCTTCTCGAATATAGACTGAAATACCGTTTCTACTTTGAGGACTATCAAGAAGCTACAGCGCAACATCCGCCATCTCACCAAAACCTAGTTCGACTCTACCTACAAACCGAGGCATTTGCTGGTGAATACGATATCCCCCAGTGTGCTGATGGAACCCCGCCCTCTCAGTGTGTTTACATGATTTCATCGCGTCTAAAGGTTCGCGATATAGTCAATGACTGTCCATTGAAAGACTCGCAATTTTGTACTGGCACCGGAAGCCGTGACGAGTCGAAAACTGCTGGAATTCAACTCATTTATGCAGGACCCCATTGCCATGCCCCCTCGTGTATATCTATGGAACTGTACAATGCAGACACTGGCCGTTTGCTTTGTCATATGGAACCCTTCTATGGCACCTCTGGTGCCATTTACGACGAAAAGGGCTTTCTCACTCTACCCCCATGTCTCTGGGGTGACTTGGCCGAAGGCCTAGAAGAGCCTATCCTTTTGCCCTTGAACACCACCTTGTTGAGCGTGAAACGAAACAACAATACACTTCCACATACTGGAGAAATGGCGAGTTGGCAAATGCGTGGAGTAATAGTTCCTAGAAAGCAAGAGGAAACCGAGCTCCCCATCAATCAGGGCCAAATGAGCCGTCCCCTTTTGCGCAGTACAGAACGCCAAGCCACCTAATAACTTCACAGGTATCTGCATTTGGTAAGGCAGTCTACTGTTAGTCAATTGCCTATAACTATATAGATTTTGCTTGTTTGTGTAGTTTAGTCTTTGTGATTCACTCTCCCAAGCAGAGGACATAGACTCGACCAAGCCGCTCCAAGTCTTCCAAAGCAGCCAGTCCATCAGGACCATCACCCTGAATGCCACCTCCTCGCCCAGCCTTGCTGCAAAGCATTCGTCGTGCATTATCGACCAACGTTAATGTTTCCGGCTTTAAATACCTTCGCAATGTGTTGATCAAGAACTGAAGCTCATTGGCCAGACGATCGGCTTGTCGCACCTTGAGTGTTGCCTTGCGTTGCTGGACTTGGGCACAAATGCCTTCAGCAACAGCCTCGGCTACCGTGGCCATGGCAATGTGTTGGTAGGAGACACCCTCGGACCGTCGTAACTTGTTACCCAGCGCTTGTTCTACTTGGGCGCGAGTACGTACAATGGCCAATAACGAAGCCGAGAGGTAGGGAGGAAAGGCCATGGAAGGATGGTCTGGTGCCGGACCCTCGGTAATATCGGCCTTGATATCTAACCATCCCATACGGCAACAGGAACCCACATTGACTCGAATACTCTCGAGAAACTCGTCAAACATGGCTCCCTCGAGGCCCATAATGTCTTCCATCATGACTTCTTCCACAGTCTCGGAGTTGTTGGTGAGGAAACCAACTTCACGAACAACATCCGACATGCGTTCCAACAAGACATCCGCGCATTCTGCTACAGCACTCAATCGAGCCGCATCACCACGATCACGTACATAGCTTGCCAAACCGTCACAACACTTTCGAATGACGAGTTCACATCCTTTTTCTACCTCGCTGGCGCATTGATCAGGACGGGAGAGTTCTTCCGATAGGGTTCTGAGACAAGTCAACAAGGACTCGGCGTCGAATTTGCCGGATCCCGTAGCTCGACTCGAACATCCTCGGGCACAAATATCAAAAGCATAAATGCACCGACGGCGTTCAATGGTAATTACAGATTGCTCACCGAGGGCTTTGGAAGCGTCCAGAGGCGAAGTCTTGATCGCAGCTTCTCCATCCCGTTCGGGGCGCAATTCATTGACCGTGATGCTGCTCTGCGTCAAGACTTCCACCATATCCGCTAGTTCCTTGCCGACCCGAGCACTTTGTGACGGCGGAAGGGGCGATCGCAACAATGCTCGAAGCTTTTCTTGTGCCTTTTTCCCAAAAGTCATCTTGATTTCAATACCAGAACCTCTCGGTGCCGATCCAAGGCCACAAAATGCGGCATGCTCCACAACTCGTGCCACAGATGGCGCAATGCTGTTCAAGACAACCTCAAAGGGAGACAATTGATTCTCCATATTTTCTCCTCGTTTCTTGACCACTCTTGCAGCACGTCGCTTCTCCTCTTCTCGGGCCGCCTTTCCCACCAATAGAAGGCGTGGTAGCCACTTTGAGACAACCTCCACTGCCTTGATGGTTGCCACACTGCGAGCTTCAAGAATGTCATATTTCCATTGATTGCTGGACGTTGTTTTCTTCAGATCCGCGTTACCGTCCTCTTTGCCTTCGTTACCCTTGGTTGCCTGGGATGCGGATTCACCTTCAAAGATTTGCGCCGTTGTAGTGTCAGCCTCTTCAATGATACTGGAAACCAACTCACTGAAATGTGCCGACTGCAAAAGGAGACATGCCAGCGCTGGAGGGTGCTCGCGGACATTGATTGTGATCCCTCCAATGGTAAAAGTACCAACGGCCTTGACCGATGCGGCACGATACCTCGAGCCTGCTACCTTCTCAGCTTCTTTGGGATCATGAGGAATATCCAGTTCCAGCAATTCTCCCAAATCTCGAGTGGCATCCAGCAAGGCATTGACAGGAATCTTATCTTGTGCCAATCGACTTTCGAGTTCTCGTCGAGCCTCTCGTGCACACTCTGCCGCTTGATTTCTAACATGATTCAAAAGTTCAATATTACAATGTTCATCAATGACCAAGACTCGACGATAGGCCTTGAGCGCTGCCGAAAAGCGTCCATTTTCAACGTGTTGTCGCATCAAGTAGGGTGCTTGCAACATGGGTGCAACTCGTAGTAGTACCGTCAAGGCCGATTGGACTTTGCGAACTTCATTGGCATTATCCAGTAAGGGTTTGAAGGACTTTTTGGCTTGATGAGTGCAAGATTCCGCCAGGGCATCCAGTCGATTGAGACGATCGACGACACTCGGTCCCGATTGTGCCAAAGTCTTTTCATTAAAGACATCAATACCATCCGCACATCTTAAGAAGAGAGCAAAGTTTTCTCTGACCATGTCTTGAAGTTGTTTGACTTGATTTTGAGTGTCGGCTGTGTAACGAGAGAGGAGAAGATAAGTTGTGTGAGTTTCGCGACATTTTTAAAAAAAAGTGTTGGTGTAGCTTCGATAGGCCAGGATCTGGTGGTTCTACTTACTGCTCAATCGATTCATACTCCCCACGAGTTCTTCGTAGGTAGCTTTGCGATGGACCAATGTCAAGAACAAAATAGGATCGAAATTGGGTTCAGTCGGCAAAATACTTCGTCCGGTATCCCGGATGCCGGCTTCCGCTCCTGCAACTCCGACAATACCGTCCAAAATTCCCTCTAATGATTCCTTTTTGGCCCGTAACGCTTGATCGTCTTCACCACCGGCTTCTCCTTTACGCAATTCCTCTTGAAACTCTAGCAAGGCCTGCTCCAAGACTTCCACTTGATTCTTTTCTACCGTCCGCAAATCAAAATCGGTATCCTTGAGACCTAACGGGTCTCTTCTCAATATTTTAGTTTTTTCTTCTTCACGTTCGGCCATTTCCTGGGCTGCTTCTTGTGAATCTCGGACCGTGTCATGAAATTCTCCTCCTTCTTGTAAACGCTGATGAGCGGCAAAGCGAGCACGTTGCTCTCGATAGAGTTGCGAGTCTTCCCAACGCAAGGCTGGTCCCTTGCGTTGCTTTTCCAATTCTCCCGTTTGTGTCGCTTCCATGACTTCCTTTTTGGCTGCCCGTCGTTTGCGACGAAGTCCCGCCAAGGCCCCATCCTCATCTTGGACATCATCTCCACCATCGTCATCACTTTCTAAATCATCATCATCATAATCAGCATTGGCCATGTCCTCTTCTCGTTGTGCTTGCAAAATTTCTTGTCGTTTGGAAGCATTCTCCTTGATGAGATGTTGTTGATCTTTGGTAGTATTGCGAGCACACCATAAATCAAAGGCTTGTTGGGCAGCCGGAGTCAAGAGTAGATCGGATATAGCCAGAGGACTGGGTGTTTCTCCATCGTCTCCCATGTGATGACACAATAACAAGACCATGACATGACAGGCATCTTCCTTGGCTCCTCCACGTTGATCACCAATGACGTGCAAATCCAAGCTCATAAATTTGTATTTATCCACGGGTAAAGTACAAAAGGCTTGAGCAAAGAGATTGAATTGACCCTGTCCATCTTCCACAAAGTCACAAACCAAAAATTTCAATAGATTCATGGCATGTCGGGCACTACGTTTCAACATGTGATCGTGTTCCACACTGGGAGTACCACAGGCTTGCAGTAAACCGTACACGCGTTCTTGGACAAATTCTTCCGCCAAGAGTGCCGCCGGTGCAGCACTTCCCAACAAGAGCAAGGGAATGTCATCATCATAAAATTCCGGTGTTTCATCTCCCGTGACAAAGTTACGAAACTTGTTGAGGCGACGGATACGATCTTTGTGGGACGAATCCTTGGGATCGAGCTTGCGAATCAATGCCTTGATTTCTTGCGAAGCGCGTTCCGCCGCGTCATCTTCGGCCATTGTTGTATGAAAAAGAGACTACCGGTAATCACACTGTGACACTTCTTTGACTGGGAGAATAAATGATTGGAATTGACCAATAGAGTACAAGTCTAGAGGACAAAACTACCTACCAACAGGTGCCATGCCCTGTCGACATGTGTTTTGAGAGTGGTAAATCCATCCGTTGCGATCCCATTGCAGCAGCGTACTACACATGTACATGGTCGCAAAACTGGGTGCGCGATGGTTGGATTGGATCTGATGAATCCAAGACGATTTGACTAATTGGAGCATTCTTTCATCAGACAACGGACAGGACGTGACTGACTGGTCGACTTTTACGGCTTGGATCTTGGATCTTGGAAGTTCTTGTCTTCCCGACCAGGCCTCCCTATTTTCGGGTAAAGGGCTTATTTTCGGGTCAAAAACCGAATTAAAGGTTCAAAACCGACCCGAAAATAAGGTAAAATGGGCGTATGACAGACGGAAATGACTCCTGTGACCCAGCCATTCACAAGAATAAGGATGGTAGGACAGACGTGTTGTCATGGCCAGTGACCACCAAATTGGTAACCGCCATAACCGTCTTGTGTAGATTCATTACTATATTCTACAGAGATCCGAAAATAAGCCGAATTTCATGTTTGATTTCGACCCGAGAATAGCTATTTTCGTTATTTTCGGATATTTCCGATAATAAGGAGGCCTGTTCCCGACCTGCTGGAAATTGCCTCCAACGATTTCTCAGCTGGTCCTCTAGGAGTCGTGGGAAGAAGATACACCGCCATTGCAAGCCGAGTTTCTTTGACTACTCCAAAAATTGGTCGCGGCATCGTAAGGCTTTTCGATACTACTATGTAAGAAGTGAACAAACACTGACAGTTTTATCCAATCAATTAACTGGTCAACACATAGAAGAAACAGCAAACAGACTCTGCAAATGCTAGGATTGTAAGAGGACGATCCCACCACCACCACAAGCATTAATTGATTAGACACAAAGAGTGCAAAAGCAGCAGGAGGAGCAGTACTTTGGTTCTCAGTGACGACGATAAGAGCCATGGACAATGATGACAGCACCAGAACACAAGATTTCTCAACGACAGAAGAATTACTTTATCTAAACGAGACGGAACGAGGTTTGCTCTCCTGGGAACAACCGAATGAACTTCCAGTCGATGGCAACTTTTGGCAGCATTTGGATGAGGAATGGACCGAAAAAGTCCTAACTGAAGAACTTCAAAATCTGTCATTGGCCGAACATGAAGGCATTTTGTTTGATGTCCATGGCCTTGCTCGGATTGATCAAGATGATCCTCCCGATGTCGGCCAGCGACTTGTAGACATGGAAAAGGATATCCAGAACATTCGAAGGAAGCAAGCCTACGAACGTGCCAAGTACTTTGGTGAAGATTATGTCCAAGATCGTTCGTTTCGATTGCGATTTTTGCGATGTGATCGCTTTGACAGCACCTTGGCAGCACAACGAATGGTGCGACATTTTCAGCTCAAGCAAGAACTCTTTGGAGATGGCCCCGTGCTGGCACGCGATATACTTCTGAGTGATCTCTCTCCCCCCGACAGGATTGCCCTCGAAGCGGGTTACATTCAAGTTCTTCCGGCTCGGGATGCGGCAGGACGTTCCATTGTCTCGATTGCTCCCATTGGTCGCCCTGATACTTGTTCCATCGAGAGCTGCGTGAGTACGAACAAAAAGAAAGAATAATGTGTATGATTGCACATGACGGGAAGATTTCTCACTGTGACTCCTCGCCGTTGACTTGTAGATCCGTTCCATGTGGTACATTTTCAATGCGACCATGAAAGATGAGGAAACACAGAGAAAGGGAGTGGTGGGTGTCTTGTCCAATTTTGGACAACATGCGCAACCAGACCCATTTGCCTGGGTCCGGCAATTTGAACAAGTCCGCTCAGGGATTCCCAAAAAGATTGTTGGCATTCATTACTGTTACGACAACGAGGCGCTCGAACCCTTTGTCAAGGGTATCCGCCTATTCTTGGCCAAAGACATGCGAACCCAGATTCCGTACTCATTTTGGCAATCATGACAAGATCATGTTTGAGTTACAAACATATGGAATCCCCACTAAATTCCTCCCCGTTCTACCCAACGGTGACATGTCATTAGAGTGGCACAAGGAATGGCTTCAAGTTCGACAAACACAAGAAGAAAGCGAGTCGAGTAGAGACGGCATGATTCTCCCTCGTCGCTTTGATGTGCTTTTTGGTCGAGGCAAGTTTACCAGGGAGCATACCGGTAACTTACGTGCATTGCATCTCGTGGAAATGTATCGTGCCGAGTATGAACAAGCAGGGAAGGTGGAAAAAACAGCCATTGCCGAACGCATCATTCAAGTCATTCATGAGTCTCTTGGTCGATTCTTAAAATGGGAGAAGCATGGATGGGTAGAGGTTGACTCCAGTGTAGCACGTGAGAAAATAGCTCATTACTTTCGGCATTTGCGCAGCAAGACCCCAACAACAACAACAGCAAGCAAGGATGATACTACTACATCCTCAACTGAAGCGTCTGGTACTTCTTCACAGCCATCATCTTTAAGTGTCAAGCGTGTAAGTCTTGAGGATATTACATCCTCAACCGAAGCTTCTGGTACTTCTTCACAGCCATCATCCACAAGTGTCAAGCGTGTAAGTCTTGATCATGGGTCGTGATTTATTGGCCAACAAGAAGGAGCGAGCAATACTCCATTTTTGCTAAAATGTAACAACAAAAAAGGACCTTTTTCTCCGCCGGTAATCAACAGATGTAAACAAGGAAAATTTGCATGGACACATTTCCTGTTTTAGTGAACCAATACAAGCACCCGAGGTCGACTTTACGGCTCACTATGGCCCGTAATGCCACTACGGTACAAAGAAACCAGTCGACCAACTGGAATACTGGACGTTTTGAAAGTCTCGAGGAATGAGATGCATTGTACGTTAGTAGGTAGTTGAACAATGACCCGTGGCTCTACGTAGCGCTAGTAATCAAGGGATCACTTTTCCACGTGTGGAAGACGCAGAAGTGCGAAAAACTTAGCCGTAGAACCTTAGTACTGCGCACCGTAGCTTTAACTACTGAACACGACTATCTCTACCATGCCTACCGACACCTCTGACGATGAACTATCCACCCAGAAACCCTCTGTTTACAAGTACGACCTTCGTTTGGAAGTTGGAGTGAAGGATGATGGTGGGACGGTTCCCGTTGTCGCGATTTTTTACGACTTAGTTCGCCGATTGAAGTCTGCCGCCGACGATGGCGCTCCAGTCGTAATCCTCACCGCCACGGACAAGTTGTTTCACGAAAACAAAGAAATGACTAGCGACGATTTTCAAAAAGCATTCCAAGTCGACAACACGGAGGGCAAAGTCTCCAAAGTTTTGCTTGGATTCAAAATGCACTCCCTCACGAAGCTGTCCGACCTCAAACAACGCTTGATGCACACGTATCTGATCCCACACAACTTATTCTTGCGTCAACATGTTGGAGGTTTTCAGAACGGCGTCAAGTTCTACTCCTATGGTTTCTTGAAAGATGACCATCCCGACCATCCTGACCTACACATGCTTAACCAACGATTCGCGAGGATTATTTCCGAAGCTTGGAAAACATTCGACAAAGACGACAAAGCTAAATGGCGAAACGATTTACCAACAGCCTTCTTTGGCAACACGGGTATTACAGTGCCAGTCCACTTCACTAAGGAAAGAGTATCCGCTACTCATGACGACAAAGACAGAATCAACACAACAGCGTTGATGGTATCTACCCCGGCAAAGTATGGGAAGCTCCTGAAATCACTCCTAGATACTGCTCTTGCCAACAAGAAGCTCAACAATTTGATTCCATTTGCACTCAATCGAGACAATCCAGGCGGATACTATTACATGGTTGCACACCAAGCTCGCTTTATGGAAAGTCATCGCAACATTCCGATCTCAAATGTACCAATCGATGCAAACACACAACTTGGCACCAAAGGCGAGAGTTTATTGCAGGTTTTGAATGGGAATCCAGGTATTCATCGCGTGTCACACGATAGTCAACAGAACAAGTACCACGTCT